>JAJKFI010000050.1:429466-499053 GCA_029204185.1 Lerista edwardsae | reverse complement strand
CCCCCCGAGGCCAGGGCAGCCGCGGAACGCTGCGGACGGGCTGCCAATCATGTGTAAGTCCCGCCCTGTGTTCCCCTTCTCAATTTGCAGATCCAATCGCTGGTTCCAACTGGATATCAGGTGGGTCATGGAAAGCTGGGAGCAGCCATCTTGAAAGCTGCAGAATCTACTCTTGCTCTGTTCCTTTTCTGAGTGTCAACAGTTTGAATTTTCAAATGAGGGTTTTTTTAAATTTTGTTTTTAGTTTTGAGAACCACTGGTATAGAGAACCACTTTAAGAGCACACAGACCAGCTTGTGCACATATACAGCACTGGGCTGTTGACTTTTTGTTTCATACACAGCACAACAAGCCATTTTTGATCCTGTTTGAAAAGAGATTTGTTCAGTGTGGAAACCTTCCCAGAAGGAAAGAGAGAGAATCAGAAGCTATGTTGTGTACGTAAAGACTAGAGAGTGGCCAAAGACATTCTGGTATCTGGGCAGAGAATCCGAATGACTTACCTTTTCGGTGGATGAAGAGCAGAACAATAATCTGTGTTATTATGGCAGTTTGCTTGCCTTCAAATCTGTCACCTGTGGTGCACTGACTTGCCCTGCTTCACAGCAGAGCTTATCCTGGCCCAGACACACTGAATGTAGGCCCAGTTGTTGTTGTTTTTTTTCATTTAGACGCTGTATGCTGCCTTACTCTGGCTTCCATTCTCAGGCAGCGCAGCTCGTTGCCATTCTTATTCCACGTACAGTTGGTGTCACAGCAACTGTAACCAGTCAAAAATTCGTTACGTCTTTCGAGCGATGCGTTCAGTGAAATAATTTTAGCCATGTGTGATTCTGCGTTTCCAGGAAAATGCCCTCATCCTACTGTTCTCAGTGCTCATACAGTTCAGAAGACTAAATTGCTGGAAGATAAACAAATTCCAGGTTGTTCGACAGGCTAATAGCCAATTACCAACTTCTTAGGGCTTTGTCAAACCAAATTTCAAATAAGAGCCCCCCCCCTCCCATGTTATGTTTGTGAAAAGTCTCAATATATAGTTTTGCTTCAAAATTGCTTGACTGCTGTGCTGGTAGGAAAGACATGGCTGCAGATCGCCATTGCTATTTCCTCGCGGTTTGATATTTTGACACTGTTGAGTACTGCTTCTATTTCAGTATGCATATTGATGGAGAACAAAGCAACAGGAAGTTAAATACTGCAAGCGGCTCTAGGTGTGAAAAGCAACATGACTTGATAAACCCCATGCTGCTGCAGCTGAATCATTTTCTTTGTAAACTGAAATATGAGGTGAGAGAGGGAGGGAGGGAAATGGCATACAGAATAGAGGCTGAGATATTTAAAACTTCAGCCTGGGAGAATTAAGTATAGTCTTGTATGAAATCTCTGGCTCCTGGTTATTGTGTCCCAGTAGCAGATGGCTGGGGCGGAAGGAGTGGGGAGGAGATTTAGGGGAGATTGCTACTAGATTGTTAGGCTCCAGGAAGGTTAATCTGCTTTCAAAAGAAAGCAAAGCCATTTCCACCCTGCCATTTGGATTTCTGCTGCAGTTAGTAATGAAGAGATCACAGCTATCAATGGCTTTGCCATTGAGCCTTGAGAATGAAGTCTTGCAAAATGTCTATAATTATAAAAATTAGCTGTTCTTCACAGCAAGTTGAGGAAAAAGTCAGAGCTGGTGTCAGAGTGGCTGTGACACTAGAAAATTTTCATGTTAGGGAAATCGGTGAGTATTTTTTTTTTCCAGGAATAATAATGAATTAGTGTAGGCATTGATACAGGTGGCAAAGATTCTTGGATCTCATGCAGATACAATGTTGTCATCCCAGCTGTGCTTGTAAGATACTGGGAGCAGCCCACACTGATGGTCTGCCTACCATAGTGCAAATTGTTTCAGGACGCAATCCTAACCTACAGTTAGGCCAGCGAAGTTTGGCTGGCACAAGGGCCACTGGAAAGTGAGCTTAGCCCACTCAGGCCAGCATACAGACCTGTGCATTCCTCCCTGACTGAGAGTGGTCCAAACGCACTTTATGGTGGCCCTTGTGCCATATTAAAAGAATTTAGAAGTGAGTTCATTCCACTTTGCTGAATGGCAAGTTAAGTAGGATCATCAACTTTATTATTTATTTATTTATTTAATTTTTATCCCGCCTTTCTGCCCCATGGGCACCCAAGGTGGCTTACAATATTAAAACATACACATTAAAAAACCACAATAACAAATTAAAACTATGTTTGTTTGTTTTTTAAAAAAAAACAATATTAAAACAGTTAAAAATTTAAAATGAGCAAGCCCCGTGGATCCCATAATTACAATTTGATAAAATTTAAAATGTAAGATAAAAAATGTAAAAATGCCAGCCAGCCTGTCAGCAATTGAAGCCTTGCTTAAAAAAAAAAAGTCTTAAGCCCCTGCCAAAATATTGCCAAAGAGGGAGCAGTTCTTAGTTCTAAGGGGAGGGTATTCCACAGTTGTAGGGCCATCACCGAGAAGGCCCTATTCCTGGCTGCCATCCCCCTCACCTTTCCTGGTGGCGGCACAGTCAGAAGGGCTCCCCCAGGTGACCTAAGAGTTCTCCACTCTTTGTCCACTCATTAAAGTTGTCTTTAATGGTTGTCCATGAATGGAGTCTCAGCACTGAAGTTTTTCCAGGTCTGCAATTCTTCACTAGGGTCACCCTGCACAGAACCTGTTTGCTATGAGTCAAATGGTGGCAGTTTTTCAGTCAGATTGTACCCAGTAGAGGATTTGTTTTTTGTCCCATGGGAAGTGGCCCTGTTTCATGCATTTTCTCTCTTCCCTCTAATTGCCAAGGTCATCAGAAGCATATACATACAAGTTCAATGTACGTTTATTCTGATAACATTGTAGAGGTTGAGGCAAATTTTGTTTGTATTGTGCCTCCAGTCAGGATGAGGAGGGATTCAGGCCTTAGTCTACAACTTGATCGTCCTCAGAATTGTGGCCAACTACTGCACTATGACCTTAAAACATTGAAGTTGATGCGATGGCGGATCTACCTGTAGTTGATATTGGAGGGGAGCTAAAGGCTATCTTAGGCTACTTGAGGAAATTCTCAACCCACAAGATTTATTCAACAGTGTGAAAATGCTTCTGTACCTGCACAGCAACTAACAACTCTCAGCCAAACCCTTATTCCTTGGACATTCGATAGAATGGTATCCACCATCAGTGTATGGATTTGACAAGCTCTTCTCTGAGAGTTCACATCGTTGTAATCTTTGCCTTCTATCTGGCAACAGACTGCACTCATTATCTCAACTCTAGTGTGAAGATTCTTCAAGAGCCTGAATCGCCTGTATCCACCTATTGTACCTCTGGTTCCATTGTACAGTTTGACCCTGGTTTTATAACCGCTTATGGGCAAGCCTTTTAACCCTGTGAGCCTCTACCTGCTCATCTTCAGAGACCATGTTTCTTACAGCCATTAGTTTTGCAGCAGGGGCCCTGTGAACTGTGTGCTGTACATTCTGACCCTCCACTCATCAGATTTCATCCAGACAAAGTGATGCTGAGTCCAGACATTGCCTTGTTGCCTTAGGTGGTCTCAGCATTCTACATTAATCAAGACTTGACATTGCCTGTGTTCTTTCAAAATCTGGCATCTGAAAGCAAAAAAGGGAGCGAGATAATTCTGCACACGTTGGATGATAAGCAAGGTTTTTTCCTTCTGTATTCATCAAACTATATCGTCCTGGGCAGACAACAGACCTTTTATCTGCTACCAAGGGCTTTGCAAAAGAAAAAATGTTTTTACCCAATGTCTGGCTCACTGGGTAACTATCCACATAAATACTTAGAAGTACTGGCATGCCCCAGTATCTGCTGGGGTTCTCTTCTGGATCCCATCCACCCCCACCCCCGTGGCTACCTGAAACTGTGAATACTGGGGATGCCTTTTTAAAGATAGGGGAACATCAGTGGTTTTGCTGCAACAAGGTTGAAAAAAGAGATTTGTTTAATGTTGCCCTATCTTTTTAATAGGCACCCCCATATCCATGTCGTCTGTGAATGACTGAAACAATGGATGCATATGGATGCCTAATCGGTGGATACTGGGGCATGCCTGCAATTCCCTCTGTGTTCAGTGATGGTACTCCCATGTAACTGTATATTGCAGCCTAAGATTGTCCCTTTGGTTAAGCTAAGACTTAAAGGGAAGCCACCAGCTTCTTTGAAAACACATTGCACCAGAGCTGTTGCATGTTCCGCACCATATCCTAGACACATCAAGAGCTGATGTTTCATTTAGGAGTGCTGTTCCACTGAACATCTGATCAACGTGCATCCACCTCTAGGGGGAAGGGGCAAACTACCCAGTCTGTGATTGGATAGAGACCATGAAGCAGGAGGACAGGTTATTTACCAGGAAGTACACCAGACACACAACCCACGGACAGGTTGATTTCCAGCAGATGGTTAGTTCTTCAAATGCTACACATTGAACCCAGGGGGTATGTTCTCAAAGGGACCAAGGAGTGAGGGGATGTTCCTGTCTTTGAAGGCCAGCAGAGTGTAGCAGGAAGTGCTGACAGAGCTCTGAATGCTGCAGAGACCTTCCAAAAGCTGCAGGAGCCTTCAGAATTGCACCTGCAACCAGCACGGACCCCTTAAACATGGCAGGTGGATGCTTCTGCCAGCCATTTTAAAGGGGTCAGTGCTGGTGCCATTCTGAAGGTCCCTGCATACTTCAGAAGGTCTCTGCATAGTGGATAATAAGGATAGAGGCACACATAAGGAGGAAAGTAGCAATTCTGCCCCTTGCAGATGAGGTCATCAATAGAAAGAGCACTGACTGCATTATGCAAAACACATGGCTGCTTCTGACCCATATCTCTTTGGTAATGCTTAGTCACTGAAGAAGTTAACATATAGTACTGTATATATAGTACTGTATTCCAATGTTGACTCTTGTCTCTGTGGCGCAACAGCCTCTTGGAGCAGACCAGTAGCCCTAATTGTGCACCTTTAAATTCCACTTTGTTTGCTTCAAGCAATTTGAAGCAAGTTCAGGTTCAGATGTCCTGTGAAGTTATGGTTTAGGTAACTGCAGTTTTGGATTGTGTCTGAACCCATTCTGTGTCAATCAGACACTTTTATTGAACTTTTATTGAAGGGATGCTTTCAGCAGCAATTGCTTATTTCTTGCAGACATCACTTGAACCTTAAACGCAACTCATATATGTATTCAATTTGAATGTATTTTCAGGGTGAATTAAACTAACTTTGTTGACTCTTTTAAGTATTTCCCTAACTGTGATACATACTGCTGATTGTACTAATGAGACAGGAAAACAGGCACATGGGATAATTGTATTTTCTCCCATTTCTCCCCTGAACAGGAAACCAAAACACAGTGTGTTCGAATAGCTACCAAAGGTAAGAATGTTTTTATCCCTCTGAACAAGAGGCTGTTTGTGGTTTGCATCAGAGCTAATTAAATGTGTCATCTCTATTGCTCTTCTAAGAATTTGCTCTTGGAGGTCTACTAAAATGCTTGGCCTCCACTGGAGATCTTTATGTGTAGGTGCAATCATCTGGGATGTGTTTTGTTTGTTTCATGACTTACTGGCAAGAAGAGAAACTTGACACAGGCAAGCATGTTTTTGAGAAGATAAGGAAAGCTTGAGCCTGTTCTTGCACTCAATCAAAAGAAAGTAGGCAACATATGCTTTGGAGTAGAAGTATTAATTCTTGGCGGCAGTGACTGTTATGACATCAGAGAAATATTCCTGCAGTAACAATATAATATGGTGGTTTGTGATGTCTTTTTGCCTTGATCTAGATCAGTATGTCCCACCCTTGGCAAGTATAAGCACCATGGCAGGAATCAAGGAAGGGTGTTGTGTAGCCATTCCTTCCAACATGGAAAACTAAGCATCTTCTAGATAAACATCACACACATTGATTTGGTGAAGGGTTGGATTCTTTTGTTACTGTTTTTCAGAGATGAGAATGAATAGCTGCTGAGTTAAAGTGTATTTTCCTCTATGTAGCAGCTTCATTTAAAAAAAAGTTGCATCTTCAAATTAGAAAGAGCTCATAATATAGGTCTCCTGCTCTGTGTTTACAGCACTCATTACTGAGTTCAATTTATAGTGTCATTAGAGAGAATTAGATGGTGAGTTCAAGCCGAGTAAACAAGGAAGAGCAAGATAAATAATCACATGGTATTTGTCACATCTTTGTCTGTACCCATTCTGTATATTTATGGACATAATCAGGAATGATTTTCAGAAACAGTGCATAGTACTGAATTTATCAGATTTGGATCGTCAAATGGAAATGTTGTTTAAAAAAGGGGATTTAGGGAGGGAAAGCAGCTTGTGCAACCAATGCAGAATCTCCTTTCCAATATAATTTGCTATATGTTCAAAGTTCCAGGATTTCGTGTGAGTAAAATAGTATGAGAGAGATTAGTAATTCAACAATCTTGGCAAGGGAGGTATCATGAGAAGAGGTTAAAAACTGTTTCCTACTTGTTTCCCTCCAAAATCACTTAAGTTTAAAAAAACAGAAATGTGTAGGAAGGGCAGTTTGCTATGAAATTCTCTCCCAAATAGCCAAGTGAATGGAGGAGGAGCTAAGCAGCCCCCAAAGTGTACGTAAGCACAAGCTCCTAATTTTCATTATGGGAGTTTGGAGTTATAGATGAAGTTCTGACTGGAATCGCACAGCTAAACCATGGAGCGAATATCACTGAGTTCTATCACATTGCTTAACGGTTTGAGAGATCTAAGTGTCTTTTGTAAATCAATTCAGTTTTCTTTGAAGTACTGCATTGTCTGTCCTGCAATCATGTCCCTAAGTTCTGGCAGGGTGCTAGGTTATTGGAGAATAAAGTGGACTCTGGGATCAAGAACCCAGAAAGGACTATCCATGATCCTGCATATTTGCAGAGAGGGGCAGTGCAATCCTATTGTGCCCCTTGTGTTGACTCTACATCATAGAGTCAACGCAAGGGGCAGAGCACCGTCATGGGGGCACCAATTGGCACCCCGCGTCAGCGCCGGTCCTGTTGTGCCTGCGCTGAGCCTCTCTTGCATTGGTTGAAGCCAGCCGCTGCGAGGGAGGCTCCACACAGAGGCGGAAGCGTGATTGGCAGCGGGAGGGAGATTGTGGGAGGGGAGAGGGTGGGCTTGGGAGGCATCCTTAGCCCATTCGGGAGGCTGCGCAGCCCCGATTCAGGCCACGCAGTCTCCTCAGATCTGTGCCTGCTCTCTCTTTAGCAGGCGCAGATCCGAGGAGTGCATAGGGGAGGCTGGAGCCTCCCTTATGGTAAGGGAGCACACACTTCCTTGCAGCGGGGAGGTTCCAGCTTCTCCTAAGCAGCGTCGGATATGGCACTGGCCCATCGGCCTTGCCAATCCGGCACTGCTTAGGATTGCGCCCTGAGGCTCTGGCAAGTAAGGGAGTGGTGGCAGCGGAAGAACAGTTGGTCGGATCAGGAACTTTAAGACCACAGGAGGTCTACATTATTATGTCCTGCTGCAGATAATGCATGCCTTGCTCAGGGGCTTGGAGCAAGGTGCTGCTCCGCTGACCCCAACCCCTCTAGGCATGCAAAGCAGGTATCTGATCCTTTTCTCCGTCAAGTCTCTCTTGTGGTCCCTCTCCCACCAGCTTTCTCCATTTCTTACCACCAATCCCAATTTCCACTCCCATCTCCACTTTGCTCCTGCTCTCCCCCACCCCTTGCCATTGGTTCACACTCTCTCTCCCCTTTCTTTAGGTGACCACGTCTGTTAGTCCACTGTACCCCTGAGATGTAAAAAAATGGGGAGCAGTGGAAACCATACAGTACTGGGCTGGTGCAGATATGTCTTTAATGCTTTCTACTTTCTTATTCTAGTTCCTGGCTCTGCTTTTTCAAAAGGAGGGGAGTGTAGGAGAAAGAGAACAGCACCCACATAAGGGGAGGCTGGTGGGGGATGTGAGAGTATGATGGAAACCCAGTGAAGCAGTTACAGAGGCAGGAGGTGGGTGCAAGACACAATTTGTGCCAGTCCACTGCCTGAGATTGCTGTTTCACTGAACCTGATGAGCAGGCCAGCTCTGAAATGAATGGGTTATTGCTAGCAGGATATTTGGAACCAGTTGCTACTCACTACGCTAACTCCTCTTTGAGTAGTTTTGGTGCATGTACACTGAAGTAACTATTTCAGAGTTTTCCTGCAAAGACTTGAGTTTTATGTAGCACGTTAAAAGGAGGTAATAGTTGCTAAAAAAAAACCTGTATTTCTAGATAGTTCATACATGATCCCAGCACTATATTTGCCTCTTCGTATTTATTTTTCCCAATATATTATTTGGCCAGTAAGAACATTTAGCACTCTCTTTTGTGGCTGACTAGGTCTGTCAAGGGTGGGGGCAAAGGTTCAAATTGTCGCTCAACCATGAAACTTGTAACTTTGGGCTGGGGTGTGTGTGTGTGTGTGTGTGTGTGTGTGTGTGAGAGAGAGAGAGAGAGAGAGAGAATCTTCATTTGAGCCATACTCTTAATCAAAGACTGACGCTGAAAAGTAAGTTCCCGGTTTTGCAATGGCACTACTCAAAAGAGTCACCAAACCCTGAAGTCTAAAGTGACTTGTGTCTTTCTTTATGGTGGTTTGTGAAATACATGAAAGAACTTTGGCTTTCTTGTCTGCTTGCTGCTGTGCATTGCGGCTGATTTTGGAGGGAGTCACTGGCAAGAGCTTAATTTGGAGGAGTGCTGGCATGGGACTCCTTGCCCATTAGCTGGAGTTCTTGCCCGTTAGTTGCTCGCATGCTGCTCTTGGCAATACCAGCTCCCCTTCCCCTAAGGCAAATTTTAAATAAGTTAATACCGTTGAGGCTTGGAGAGTTGCCCAGTGTGGGAAATACGAAATCAAATTATTCTGATAAACACATCGTATAATCATAAGCAGTAAAGAACAAGAACCAGAAATCACTTTGCTGGCTACTTTGGCAAGAATCCCAAATTCAGCAATAGCCTTGTTCTCTTCTCTAATACAATTTACAAGCCTGTCTGTCCACCAGAATTGAGCCACTTAATGGGCTCGTTGCATCACATTTTAAGGATGGTTCCATAGAAACGCAGAAGTAATTTTACATTCTTGAGCCTTTTCCCAAGTGTTGGATTGGTTCATGTTTAACTCAGAATTTAGAGCTTTTTCATATAAGGCAGATTGCAATTGGAATGAATGAAATAACTTGCAGTGAAATTTTACGTTGGAAGTATAGATATAAAATTTAATTTGCAGAGAGCTTTTGGAGAAATGCAGCTACTTATTTTGCATTTATATCACACCTTCCATGTTTATATACAATGTTGTAAAAGACAAACCAATTAAGCAGTAACAAACACTTAGAGCGCAATTCTGAACTCGCTGATCCCCCGGGAGCGCAACATTAGCCAGGCAGCTAGCGCTGAGTCCTATGGCAGCCAGGCAGCCATGGAAGCCTTCTCAGGGAAAGGGGACATTCATCCCCTTCCTCAATGGTAAGGACACAGGGAGGGCAACGGCTCCACTCACTTCTGCACCGGCTATTTACTCGGAGGTCAGGAATCAGCGACAGGAGTCGTGGGCCGGTCTCGCCTCTTCTCCACCCCTCCCTCCCGCCCCAAAAGTCTGCATCACCAGGGAGCGATGAATTCACTGCTCGTCGGCGACTGGTGCTTCCTCCAGGACATGCATGGCTCGTGTTGCCATGGCACTGCCCCAGCAATGGCATATCGCCGGCATTGGAAGCGCTTTACAGCGCCATGTGCGACAGTTGTCTGGCTGGCCCTAGCATACTGCCTGTGGTAATGGTTATAGGATTGGGCCGTAACAGAAATCAAATCCGTTCACGAGGAACAACAGTCTTCAGTGATAGTCACAGGCACACAAAGTCTGATAATACATGATAGTCTTTAGCAGCTTTCTGTGAAAGTAGGGAGAGTGAACACTACTCTCTCTTGGGGAAGCATTCCAAGATTTTGGGACCATCATGGAGAAGACCCTTTCTGGTATGCCCACCAATTGTCTCTCCTTAGGTAGTGGCACACAGTGTTAGGCCTCCTCTGAAAATCTTTAACAGGCAAGTATTTTGATATGGAAGGAGATGGTCCTTGAACCTACAAAAGTATCTAGTTTCTATATAGTTTCTGGTATATACTGTGAACAAAAGGGTGTATAATCACAAACACCCTGGAATCAGAGTGAAATTACTACTTCGTACAACAAGCAGTTGTACAACAAGCTCCTTTGAAGCTTCCTCACCACCATTACTAGGTGCTCCATCACCTTGCCCCAAAAGGAGAAATTAGAAGCCAGCAATTAGATGCTTATTGTGAAGGGACCCAGGGAGGGTTTCTTAAGTAGAGGCATCACCACTGCTTTGTTTGGAGGGTTGGTGGCATTTTACCCTCCCGTAAAGAGAGATGAATTACCACCTCCACCAACTGAGCCATCCCCCTTCTGACAGCTTTAATAAGCTATGCTGGGCAAGGATCAAGAGCAGGCATGCTGCCAGTTATGCCATTGGACTAGCAGTCCTTTCCCATTTCCTATTATCCCTTCCTCCCAGGTTTGGTATTGTGTGTAGTTGGACTGCAAGCACACTTTGGTGACTAATAGTAATACAAGAAGTAGCATTGCATCCTTTCTTCATGCATAATGTGCTGAATGTATTTATATTTTAAAAAAGCATAAACCACTTTCCAAGACACTTTTACAAACTCCTCCTGCCAGCATCAAGCGACTCTCAGAGTTTTTCCAACACAGCTTGTAGCTCCTAGCCAGCCAAACAAGCCACAAAAGTGTGTATTGCAGCCCTTTCTGATGTCAACTTAAAACGTTGCAAGTATGCTATAAAGGTCCTCATACAATATGCAGCATCCTTGCTGGATCAGACCAATGATCCATCTTGTCCAGCATCCTGTTTCCCACAGTGGTATACTCGTTGCCTCTGGCAAACTCACAAGCAGGAAGAAAATGCATACTTCTCTGCCGGCACTACTGCTGAATGTAAGCATGCAGTCATCATGACTGGTAGTCATTGACAGACCTGTTCTCCATGAATTTGCCCAGTCCACCTTGAAAGCCATCCATGCTAGTGGCCATCGCCACATCTTGTGGCAAGCAATACTAACAGTTGATCTAATGTCTCACTCAAATGTAAAATAGAGCACTTTTATATGTGTTTGAGGAATGCAATTGGTGTGGGACTGAGATACAAAGAGTCTCTAAGATATGTGGGTGCTTAGACCATGAAATATGGTTCAAGGTAAAAACTGAGACCTTGAACTGGAACCGGAAACCTGCTAGTAGCCAGCACAGATGAATGAGCTCGCACCTCCTCAGATTCATGAGGAAGTGAGCAGCTGCACTTGGGTGATGGATTACTGCTGCTTGTCCTGGTGTAACTTGTATGAGTGCCAGCATTGTGCTAGCATAGCTTTGCATAGAATGTGGGATGACAGTCCCAGCTCAGCGGCTTATAGTATAAGCCCTCAAATCAAATATCAGTGCATGCTGCTGCACAGGATTCTCTGTTTGCCAAACGGATAATTTATGCTAACATCTGTGACAGTATCAGTCACTAATTAGGGAAAGGAGGTGCGTGGGTTCACGTCCTCTTACCTCTCCACTGCCTAATATCTTGATTGCATGGGAAGTAAGCAGTCAGTAGCAACTACCTAAGGTGCTGCTTCCTTTCCTTTTATCCTGTGCATTGATAAATTGAAAGCTTGGGCTAAACAGTGGCCTACTGTTGTCTTGGCTCAGCCAGCAAGACTTCTACTCTTCCTGGACTTCCTGTGCGTGTGTGCGTGCGTGCATGCTCCTTTTACAGGAAAAAAAATATGTTGGTGATAGACATATTGACACTTTAAAATGATGTTAGATATGCTGGAAATAGAATTGTTATTTTAGTCCCTGGGCAGGAGATGGAGTTATTTTAAAAAATGTCATTCTTTTATGCATTTTATTTATATTTATATCATGTGCATATCTGTGATATTTGTTACATTTATAAAACAAGCATGGTAGCTAGAAATCAGTAAACCATAATACTGCAAATTAAAATCAACATCATCAAAAGTAATAAAAGTCAACAAGCAGCTATAGACAGATGAAATGGCTGCAAGTGTTTCAGCTTAAAAAAAAGCTTTCTAGAGGAAATCTCTTTTATTGCCTACTGCAGTGGTTCCCAAACTGTGGGTCAGGACCCACCACTGGGTCATGAGCAAATTTCAGGTGGGTTACAAAGCAACTAGGGCAGCCATATTGAAAAATGGAAAGATGGGATGCTGGAAAGAGGGAGGGCTGTGTGGTTGCTTGTGTCAAAGTTGTAGATAGGCTTTTTTTTCCTTTCTGATTCACTTTGCTACTGGAAAATGCCTGGGGGGAAAAAACCAGGGGGTGGCTGTGCCCATTGAGTTCAATACAGACAGATTGACTCCAGGAGGTGGGCTTAGCGGCCATGTTGGTACGTCCAAAACATTGCTCATTCCAAGCATTTCAAATGGGTTTTCGCATGATGTTTAGGGCTGAATCGTTTACTCCTGAAGTAAAAACTTACCAAAATAACAACGTGTGATCATGGAGAAACGTCATTGGTAACCGTATTATGAGTTAATATGCAATTCTAAGGTTTAATTCCGCAGAATTATATTACTGAACATACCGGACGAAATGCCGCTTGCTGCCTATGTAAACTCGGATTGCACTGCTTTGACAGACTTATTTTTTGAAATCTACACACGCAGGAATAAAGTGTGAACGGGAAGGAAAGGAAAAAAAGAGGAGGGTGGGCAAAAATCAGATAAATATGTAGGAAATTACATTAAAATCTCTCAATGTATAACACAAGTAGTTGTCAATAGGAGAGTAGTTCTTTTTCACTTCTAGGCTATTAAGTGTATTTTTTTAAACTTCTACACTCACCCCCCCCATAAAACAAACTCTGTTAATGTTCAGAATTTCAAAAATATTACATATTTTTATTTTTATTTTTATTTTTACTTTATTTCTTCATATCTACTTCAGTTTGTGAAGGGCTGCATACTTTATGAAGTAATATTTTATTTTTATTTTTATTTTTTTCTTCATATCTACTTCAGTTTGTGAAGGGCTGCATACTTTATGAGGTAATATTTTTCAGTATCAATTAATCACAATACAATGATTTTAAGTACCTGTGGAAAGTAATCCCATTTTTCGTCCAGCAATTCGCACACCCGTATGCAGAACACGAAGGCATGCTTAAAGACGTTGAAATTAACTTTTACACACGGGCAGGGAGATTTACTTTTACACGCGCGCCGTGCGAGCGAGAGAGCCCCTTTCGCGGCGCTGATCTGAGTCAGCCATATTTGTAAGTCGGCTTCAAGTCTGTGACGTCATGTTCCCTCCTGTCAAATAATAACTCCATGGAAAAAACCCTCAATTTATTGCTGCATTCTCAGGAAAGCAGCAGGCTCTGGCATCATAATGATGGCACTTCCAGGTTAATGACATCACTTCCGGTGGGTCCCGGACAGATTGTCATTCTAAAAAGTGGGTCCTGGTGCTAAAAGGTTTGAGAACCACTGGCATACTGAATGATGAGCAGAAGTGAGGCCAGGTGGACCTCTCTCAGGAAGCTATACACCCCTTCAGAAAAGGCTGTATGTCTTGCCTCACCCACCACAGAGCCTAGGGAAGGGGAGACTCAGAGCAGGCTTCAGGTGCTTTGTAGTTCTCAAGCAGAGTCGTATGGCAGACACTCTGATCCTAGGCTGTTGAGGGCATGAAAAGTAAACCCGCACCTTGAATTGAGCCAAGAAACAAACTGGTAACAGATGTAGATGTAATAAAATCCGAAAAATTGATTGGCCCCAGTTTAACCCATAGCAGCTGTATTCTGGAGTGATTTAAATTTCTTAAATACCTTCATAGTCTATGTACAGTATATTGCAATAACCTACCTTGGTGACAGAGTGTGAATGACCAAGGCCAGATCTGGTTTCTCCAGGAAGGGGCGTGGCTGATCGAAGGAACTCCTGGCCATCATTACCACCTGTTTATTCAAAAGCAAGCCTGAGCCATCCCCAAGCTGAAACTTGTTTTTGCTTGCTTGCTTGTTTTGGTGGGTAGGGGATACTAGCAGTAGCATAGAAGCAGGGGGCGGGGACCAGTCTGCCTTGGGTGCCTGGTTAGAAGGGGTTCTGTTGAGGCCCAGCCGAAGTGGCGGTGGCTGCACCACTCTGCTGGAGCTGCAGAACTGTATTAAAGAGAGTGTTGAGTCAGACGGGCTCAGAAGGGCTAAAGACAGCCAAAGAAGTGTGAAATCTCTCCCCGAGGGGTGTCATCCTCGCTTGGCCTCCTTTGGCCACACTGCTTCCTCTTTTCACAAGCTACGCCCATGAGAAATCAAAGAAATGAACAAGGTAAGAACAGTTGCCTCTTCTTGGCTCCAAGTTCTTCATTGGCCCGGTCGCTGCAGAACACGGAGTGGAGAAGAAGTGGCCACTCTGAGCTGTGGCTCTCAAGCTGGAAGTAATTTGGAGTGATGTGATGATGTCATCACATCACAGCCAATGACTTCCGCACCTGCACACCCAGTGGGATGACGCTGCAAGTCACCACCACAGGTCGAAGACAATGTTTGACACTAGTCCATTCAGACTTTAAAGCTACTGTTTGATCACCAAATCTCCTAACCTGTACCTCCACCTTGTCTGATTTAAACTTCAGTTTGTTCACCTTAGATATCCAAATCAGATTCCACGCACTGGTTCAAGGACTTCCATGGCCTTCACATATGGATGGCATCCTAGCCAAAATCTCCCAGGGAACGCATCCAGACATTTCATGTAGATGTTAAATAGCATGAGATAAAGGAAACTTGCAGCACCCCATATTCCAAAGGCCATGCAGTAACAGCCTCCCCTCTCCCAGCACAGATAACCAAGCAGGGTAACCAAGGCTGCTTGTTCCAAAAACAGACCAGAAATCAAAGTGGATAGGGTTTCCACTAAATTGGTTTCAGCCAAGAAATCCTGGAACTGGAGCACAATAACCTTCTTGGCACATTGCCCATAGGGTAGATTTGAAGCCATGTGATGAGCTGGGTCATATGGTGACTTGTTAAGAAGGGATTTTGTAACAGTCTCTTTAGGTGCCCAGAGCACCTTTTATTAGTGATGCACTTTGGCAATGCTGCTCCTCCCCCCCGCCCCCGCCCGGCGGGGTCTTATTTACCACAATGGGCAAGAATTAATGAATATCTATCTGTTGGGGCTCACCTCTTGAAATATGTTGTTCTCATGTTCCACAACCCAAAACATATCCAAATAAAATGGACAAGAGGGAGCCCCCAACTACGGCTTATGAAATAACTCCCTGAGTTAGAATGGATGCGCGTGAATTTATCTACAAAGTGTCTTGCAAACTAGTTGCTGGGGGCTTCCAAGGGTTCTACCATATTGTCCCATGGCCTAGGTTGTAAATAGTCTCTTGCCAGGGAAGCTTGGCTGGCTGGCTGGCTTTGAGCAGATGCTGTGAAGAAATGGATAGGAGGTTTTCTTTGTTGTCATCACTGCCAGTGAATGGACCATGGACAACCTTGAAAGTATTTAATGAACCTCACTTTATGAATTATTCTCATAGGTTCTTTTAAGAATCAACAGCATTGTATCTTCATGGCAGTAGGCAATGATTGAGTGGATTGCTCCATTCAGACCAACAAAAGCTGTGACGAATTTTGTTTGTAAGGTGCAAATTTTCTGACCTCAGGCTACAATATGATCTCTGTAGTAATCCTATGATAAGTATGTGCAGCATGTTATGAGATCATTCTTGGGATTGCCACCTGTTCATTTTATGTGAGGCCTGCTGATCAGTCATTTGCAATAGGCTGATGATCACTCCACAACTAGCCTGCTCTGTCTCAGAGAACTTCATTGCAATCTTATGCAATTTAATCTGTTCATATCTCTGAAATTTAGCTCTCCCCCCCCCCCGGGGGGGGAACTGTCAACTTAGTCGTTTTCTGGTAAACTAGACATAATGGCACTGTTGTCAAATCAGGTTGTAGCTCTTATATATCAGTATGCCTTCCAGCACAGGCCTATGCATGCTTGCTTGGAAGTAAGTTCCACTGTGTTCACACTTGCTCCCAGGTAAGTATGCATATGATTGCAGCCTTCATGAATTTGGCACTAATCCTGAAATCATATGGTCTTTATTATTTGCTGATTGCCTGCATGGCTGGACGTATGTTTTGCAATGAGCAGAGTAAAAAAGATTATCACAGCAATGGCAAAATACTTTTCTCAAACTCCCAGTAAGTAAAAGTCTATTAGAAATTAGGTTAAGGTGTGCACAATTCATAACTTATTTTCAGTGCACTTAAATGTCTTTGAAGGCTGGTGTCTGTTTTCCCACAGGATATATAAAATATTAATGCATACTTTTATGTATGTTGTGACATGCCTTCTGGTGTATTTCCCAGCAGTATTACGGTCTTTGTGGGTTTGTTTTTTATTTGTACAGAATCTACTTGAAACCAAATTTGTTTTTAGGCTGCCTAGTGGGAATTGTTTACTATAAATAAACAAATGAAGAGTCTCGTTTCCAATATGTACTCCATTTGTATTTAACTCGTTAGATACCTACAAAGTATTAGGAAGGCTAGGTAGTGGCTGTAGTTACTACAGGTGCTTTTTTTATGATGTGCAGATGGTTCACATGCATGGAATTCTTCTGGACATAATACCTTTGTCATTAATTTCATAGCAGTGATTGATGTTCATTGAAATGAAGACTCGTGTGTGCACCAGGCCCTGGGCCAAAGAAGTTGTCAGACCCCTGTGAAAGGCACCTTTTCCTAGCTTCCTGGGCAATCATGGTGGGTTGATGGTGGCATTTTCTTTTCTTTTCCAGCTTGCTCCCAAGAATGGTGATAACGCAAGGGTTACTGTTTGGAACCATGACCATTCAATTGGTGGGGAGGGGAGCAGAGGAGGAAATGCCATTAGCTAATCAGTTATGCTTCCAGGACCTCCTGGCATCTGCAGAAGTCACAGTGGCCTAGAACGCTTGTGAAGAACTAGAGGGTCTCACCACAGTTCCATATCTTCCTAAAACTGGGCGTGTCATGGGTATTTGTGTATGTTAACTAGACTTATGCTGCTGCAACATGGATAACAACTCACTGCAGGGGCAGACTTTCCCTGTGTGGTCTCTTGGCATGCGTGACTCATGGGCTGTTTCATTGGCATGGGTGTCCATGCATGGGTGTATGCACGGACAATCTGATAGCAACTCTATTTGAAGAGTGTCCAAAGTGATTTTACTCACAAACCCAGGCTGGAAGCAGATTAAAATAATCTACTTCAACCTGCAACCTTTGAAGCAGCCCCCCCCCCCAACCACATGCTCATCCAGAAGAAGAGATTAGAAGCCAGCCACTAGTTGTCCACTGTGAAGGGGTCAAGGGAAGGTTTTCTGAGGAGTAGCATCGTTCCAATGTGGTGGCATTTTACCCTCCCATACAGAGAGATTAATTACCACGTACACAGACTGAGCAATCCCCTTTCTTGAACTATTTGAACTGTGATTCATGCTAGAGGCCATTTTACTGGTTCACTTTTGTTTTTTAAATGTTCTCAAATATTTGCTTTTGGATTGAACAGCAGCATAATAATTCAGACCTATTACAGAGAAAAAGGAATCTAGAGTGTGTAGTGATCCTGTGCAGACACTGCATACTGAATGACTTGAGACTGTTTTAATGGCACCTGAAGCTAGTATGATTCAAGTTTGATGTTTCATTTTTTTTAAAAAAAAATTCTGTTTAATAGTATTAGACTACGAATGGGTCTTTGTATAATTCAAGCTTGAGTAGTATGAGGATTACACGTAGCCATGTGTACATCTCATCCCTTTGTATGTGCTTTATCATGATGATACAAATGTATAAATCTTTAATGCTCTTAATGCTACCCATATGTCGTGTAGAAATCCCCAGAAATCTGCAAAACTGGGATTCAAGAAGATATTAATAGGCTCAGAAAGCTGAATGCAGTCCTAAACCATTCTAGCAGCTAAAGATTTGCCAACCACTGTCCTAATACTCCTAGCCTCTAATATAACAAATGCTGGCTTCGCCAACTTATCCCATTATATCTGGGTATCTTAAATCATTTTACCAGCCGTTTCTCCTCCTCCTCCCCCTGGACTCCTAAATTGAACATGTAACTGTGGCATCTGTGCTATTGCCCCAAGTGCTCTCCTTATGTGTTACAATCAGCAAATCTTTTTCTTAGATTTATGCTTCTGGGCATATGGACAACTGGAAGTCATTTAGCAACACTACAGTGTCCTCATTTCTTCAGTATATTATTCTTATCCCACAAGCTTCAGTCTGGAAAGCTGAAAGAATGCCCCCTTTGAGAGGGCTTACACCCATTTGTTGTTTAACGTGTGTTGTAAAGTGATGTTGAATGTAATCAAAGCTACATTTATAAATACAAAATGATCTATAGCTTGTTAAATGCTGCAGTAGAAAGAAAAAAAATGCCAGTCATTAATTTTCCCCCTTAAAGAATTCATGCTTCCCTATGAATGGATAGAAATGAGGAAGAAATTCTTAATGGTAAGGGGGAGTTGGCAGAGGAACCAACTACGAGGGGAGATGGCGGATTCTCCCTCACCAGAGATCTTCAAGCAAAGGCTCAACAGGGACCAACAGGAGATGCTGTAGGAGGATTTCCTATAGGCAGGGCCTCTTCCGACTCTGTGATTCACAGCGCAATCCTATGTCCTGGAAGCGCTCGCGTAGCAGTTAATACTCAGGCATGAGCCATAGTAAAAACTGCCATAAAGGCCATAAACCAGCATAAAGGGAGCACTTGCAGAGGTCTCCTTTGGATAAGGGAACACTTGTTCTCTTAGGCTAGTGCTCGCTCATTCTTTGGAGCAGGTCCACATGGACCCATATCATGCAAGCAGGTCTGAGATGGAAGCTAGAATTTGGCAGCTGCTGCTGACACCAATCCCACTCCTATCCTGGACCTATTCCGCCCTTCCCCCACTCCTGCCCCATTCCACCCGGCCCCGTCACTGCTGCAACCTGCCTCGTCCACCATTCTTCCTGCCTCGATAGGTCCTCTGGCATCCTCTGGCTGGTGCAGAAAAGCTCCAGCCTTCCCACTGGCACTCCTGTAGTGCAACAATTCACACATTGCTAGAGCAACTTTTGTGACTGCCATAAGGCAGCCTGCACAGGCAGAACGTGCGTTCCTCCAGTGTTGAACCTGCACAAGATTGACAAGTAAGTAGTGGTGAGATCCTATGGGCTCTACCCAGCGGTGTCATTCAAATGATTTAGGAACAGGAACTCACTTTTGATTGGCACTTGCCGGGAACCCGGAACCAGCCACGGAGCCTGTTAGGATCCGGAACGCCCGTTCAGGTCCGTTCCCCCTGAATGACATAACTGGCTCTACCCTTGTTTCATATTGTTTGCCAGCACCATTGCTTGCCAGGAAGAACACTCCTGGGCTGTGGTGTTGTGTAGCTGCCACAGTATTATTTGCAGATCTAAATAGGATGGCATGTGTAGCTGCTTACAGAATTCTACTAGAGGCTTCTCTGAGCTGTGGTGGTGGCGGTGGCACTCCAATGCTTTGTCATCAGGCTTGCGGATTTGATGCTCTGTTGGCATCAGCCTAGTTGAGAACAGCATGAGCCTGGCCTGGGTCATGCACTCACCATACTCATGTGTTGTCATGTGTCAAGTAACACAATCCTTGTATCCAAAATGGAGTCTTACATTGGAGCAAATGCAAGCAATTTTGCATTTCCAAACTGGAGGCTGCTGCAGCAGGGAAAAGCTTCTCCAGTGCATTTTCCATTCCGCCATGGAAGCTCCAAAAAAAAACAAAAAAACAAGATTACAGCCCCCCGCCCCAGATCTGTTGCCCCAGCATCCCTCATGCCTTGTGTTCCTCATCGATGCAGAAGATCCCTGCAGGTTATAGCTGGGGCCTTTGGGGATTCCGCAGAGGAATGGAAAGTGCCATTCGTGCTGGGGAAGGAGCAGGCGGACACCAGATCTGGCCTGCAGAACCGAAGTCTGGAGACTACTGATGTAGACTCTTCTTAGTATCTTTACTTCAAAGATAGGCCCTTCAAAGGGTTGTCCTAGGTTACAGCAATTAATCCCAGGAGCAACTAATCAGAGTTAGTCCTTACTCTCTGAGAAACACACTTCTGTGTTGCGCATTTTCAAAACCTGTTTGTCATACTCACATTTTGCATGGGGGGGGGAATAATGTGTGATACGGCAAGTTATTGTGCCATCCTCAAAAAGGTGCCTGTTGCTAATAGAAAATTGGAAGGGAAGCTTGTTCTTCAGCACTTGTTGGATAGCGTTGATGTATGAGGAGTCTGTGCGCATCAGAACTGAAATCTGACAATAAGATTATTTATTCTTTCACTTCTCAGACATCCACCTTGTTTTGAAGACCTCTGAATAAGAATGATTTGTCTTGATTACCTAAAATAATGATACATGGAAGTCAGTACCATGGAGAAAGGCATTAAGAGTGCTTTCACAGGGCTCTCCAAGGGAACCTTCCCATGGTTCTTTATACAGTGAATGTTAGATGTGCAGTAACTAAATTTCCATTATGGAAGTGCTTTACAGAGCCTGAAGTAATAGTTCCATTTGTTTTCTTCATGTTATCCCATTTTCCTATTTTTCCTCTTAATTTAATTTTTCATCTTCACACAATTCATCACACTTCATTAATTCCCTCAGAGAACAAGCCATTTCCTCCCTCTCCTAGCTCTGGTAAATAGTTTTGAGAATGAGATTTTTGCACCTCTAACATTCAGGCGCTCCACTGTCCTATGGAACTGGCTGCCTGCAATGAATCAATCTTCTGTGGAGAAGCTAATGGATGATTTCCCAATCGCTTTATGTATGTCTAATCAGATTTGCTGTCTCTATTCATCAAGTTTCCTCTTTGTCTTCCTTCAAAGTCCTCCTCCTTCACATTCACTCCTTCTGTGAAGTGGTGGTTGGACCATCCGTAGTTTCACTTTTTTCCATGTGTTTTGCTTACAAATTACTTCTGCTGAACTCCCTTTCCTAGAATACTGCCCTTTTAACACCATCCCATTCTTTCTCCCATTGCAAGACAGACAGGTGAATTCTAACCAGGGACTGTCCAGCTTCATTTTTTTTTTTAGTTTGGTTGTTTTTTTATTTACCCAGTCCTTTCTTTCTTGTTTATACATCCTCTTCAGCCTTCCCTTTCTTCTGCCTTGATGGCATCTGCATATTGATCCAAGCAGTCTGGTTTTTCAACCTTATATAAGAACCTTGTTTTTCCTTGTGCCACCTTCAAACCAATGGCCACCAAAAAGCACCCCTCTACTACCTTTCATTTGAATCACATGCCCATGAATTTTAGGCATTGGATTTTATTTTTGAATTCTTCAGATATGAAATTAACCTTCCTCCCAGCCTTGACCAAATGCCATTCTCATAATCCTGTCCCCAGTTACAGGATTATCAGTGGGCCAGCAATCAATTACCTGTGGACTGAGTAATTAGCTTCTGCCAGCTAATGCTCAGGAGCAAGTGATGGGAGCACCTAAGAACCTTTGTTCCCAAAGTGACTATTCTTCGGGGGAAGGGATTGGACTCATATCGCTGCTGGTCACAACTTTAGCACTGTAAGTTAAAACTGGAGTTGGGCTAAAACAAGCCCAGCCACCAATATCTAATGCAGCAGGCACATAACCCCGGCTCGCAGGCAGGATCTGGCATCCCTTGCAATCCTTCCCCCAGGTGAACAGAGCTTACCATTCTGCTGGGGGAACCTCTTTGTGCTTCTGATCACCCCCAACATGTGTGCTGGCCAGCCGCTTCCAGGTTCCATTACCCCAGCAGGCTTTGAGCCCGGATTTCTAGGTAGATGTGGCCGGCCAGTGAAGGTTGAGGGGGATCAGAGAAGAGGCTCCCTGGTGGAACAGTAATCGCCGTTCAGGATTTTCCAGCATGCAGCAGTCTATAGTTTGGAGTCCGGTGATCTACTGAATGATCGAAGTACTTTGTCACCACAATGTACAGTACAGCAATATGTGAAACAGTGTTTTCTGCCAAAAGGAATGTGCAGGTGGAGCATGGTTCGCGCATAGCACTAGACACAGCGGTGGTCCTGATATTCTCTCAAGATTAGTTGATGACCAGATTTCAGTCAAGAGAGAGCAGTACTGAGTTTGCGACTTCAATAGGCTTAAGGAAAATGACAGCGTTATAGATACGTGTACATGATAGTCATGAGGGAACTTTGGTAGCGATAAGGTGGGCAGGATTTATAGGTGTCTTTTATTGAAAGAATACCAAGTTTGAACATTGGTAGTAAATTGAAATGATGAATTGGTTACATTATCATTAACCATGGCGTAATAAATAGTTCCAAGTGAGTTTCCCCTCTCACCCAAAGTTGGATGTTTTATTGTGCCTATCAGTATGAGATTGGTTTCTTTCTCCCACAAGACTCTTTGCTGTTAGAAACAACTACTAAAGGTATCTTTCCAAAGGTTATAATACTGTGCCACACAGAACTGGCCCAAGACCTCCTGATGCCTGAAGCAACATGCCTAATGCTGCCCCCTTACCTGATGATGTGCCAGCCTCTGCTCTTGCCATTGTCCAATGTTTTAGCACAGCACATTTCTACTCTCCACATTTCCTCTTCCTCTCTGCCCGCTCTTTCTTTTCTAGTCTAGGGTGTTGAAGCAAGTAGGTTGACAGAGATGGGTGCGACCCACCCATCTGCTGCCTGAAACTACCACTTCATTTGGCTCGTAGATGAGCTGGCCTGATGCCATAGCTCCCTATCCACACAGGATGTCGAACTGTAGAATGTGAAGTCATGATAGATAAGGTGTGCTGGGTCTTAATAGCATCTGCACACCTTTAGCAAGGATGCCTCTGTACTGGGGCTTTCAGGTCTGAGATTATGACTTGAGGTTCGAGCCCCACTATTATATTGTTTACACACTTTGGCAGTCATTTAAAGATGCTATGTAAAGGTTAAAAGGTAAAGGTTTCCCCACGACTGAATGGTAACCGACTGTAGGCAGCAGTGCTCATCTCCGTTTCTAAGCTGAAGAGCTGGCATTTGTCTGAGGACAAGCTTCTGTGGTCATGTGGCTGGCATGACTTTATGCCAAGGTGCACAGAACGCCGTTACCTTCCCACTGAAGTGGTCCCTATTTATCTACTTGCATTTTTAGGTGCTTTCAAACTGCTAGGTTGGCAGGAGCTGGGACAAGCAACGGGAGCTCACTCTGTTGCACAGTCTTGAACTCCCAACCTTCCGGTCAGAAAGCCCAGCAGCAGCGGTTTAACCCACTGCGCCACCAAGTTGCATCCTTAGTTTTTGAAATCAAACTGAACTTTTGCCACATCAATATCAAATCTGTATCTAGCTCAACACACAGGTTCCCTTAACTCATTCAGTGCTATGTAAAATAATTACATATTTGGCATAATGGGGCAAATGAGGACACTCTAATGTACAGATGGGCAAATTCACATTGTAATCTAATTGCTGTGAAGCCTCTTTAAATATTATATGTGTAGCTCCTTTCAGAAAAGGATGACTTGCAGATGATATGCATTGTCTTAAATCAGATATGGCAGAATGATTTCTGGGTGAGGCTTTAGTATTCTGGGGCACAACTTGCAATGTTCTTACTGATTTGATTAGGTCTGCAGGATTGCGAATTTCCAAACTAGCAGGTTTTAAAAGCCTGTGACTGTAGATCATGAGACATGGAATACCTTTTAGTATTTCCAATGAAAGAGAAAAATATTAGGCTTATATATTTATATGCAGTAGTGGGACAATCTTAGAAATGTATTAATTTCCTACCCAGTCTGTCAGTTTTTGCACTTAGTCCATGGCATTATGTGAATGTTCACAATTGCCAGTGTTTACGTAGTGCACATTCTCTATTCAGTCCATGTTAAATGATGTATCTAGAAATTGGTCTGAAGGTACACAATGCACTTTTGATACAGAAGCCTGATTTGGTAAATTGCCTTGATAAGTTATGTCCTAAGTACCATATGTAAACCACTGTGTTAAAAGGGGTGGATAGTCACTCCTGTATCAACCCAAACATCAATTGGGCAGCTTGAATTTTCAAATCCAACACTCAAAAACTTCAAGTAAAGGGCATTCTGAATGCTCGGAATGGACACTGCCTTTCCTCCAAAGCAAAAACCAGATTCTTATCTTGCAAAGGTTGGTGGGTTTAAATGACTGTGGAGGGACAGAGAGCAGCCCAGCCAGAGCTTATTGAGAGCTTCTTTGCAGTCTTAGATCATAAACATCTATAAGACTGCAGAAGAATGGCAGCTCCACACAGTTGTGGAGAAGTTCCACCAGGTCATCTCCTTGTCACCTTGTGGTTAATGTTCTGTTCTTTCACAACTGTGTGGAGCCCTGTGGAGGTTGCTCCTGCATGTACAGTCAATCTTTATATGCAGCCTCATTATCTGTGACCTCGCTTATTTGCAAAGGACAGAATTGCTACTTCGCTCATTATATGTACCTGTGTCCTCATTATCCACTATGCAGACACCTTCTTAAAGGCTTTTAGAAGGGACCTTTAGAACAGCACCTGTGACTGGCCATGTTTAAGGGGTCCAGGCTGGTTGCATGTGCCATTCTGAAAGATCCCTGCAGCCTCTGGATGGCCTCTGCAGCATTCAGAGATCATTTGACACTTCCTGCTTCATTCTGCTGTCTTCTTAAGTCTCTCTGCTGGATTCTTTCAATGGCAGATAAGGTACCCCTTGCAATCAATGATCAGATTCGCAGATGACAATGATTTGTCATTATCCTGGCGGATAATGGGGATTGACTGTATGTTGGCATCTGGAGCATTTGGTGATATCATCACTGAGCTCTGGAGCCCTGAGAGGGAAAACATAGCCACAGAGTTGCCAATGGGCATGAGGCCTTACAGGGAAGGCAGCTTACGGGAGCTGTCATCTATTTACAGTCTGAGGTTGTGGGCTCAGGGACCTTAACTCAGGTTGCAAAGAAGCTTTAAGTCCAGCTCAAGAGAGATGTTTCAAGCCATTATCTGCTTGCAGCCTATGATTGTTAGGGACTTGCCAGCTCCCACCATCTCAGTCTGCAAATGGTGGAGGATGGGAACTCAGTTCAAGCCGTAAACATTCAGAATGATCTTTGCCCATTCGGAGTTGGGCCTCTGTATGCAAGAAGGGGAAAGTTATTGTTTTTCAGGCTCTCCATTTTCAAACACTTGTCCGATCTCTGATGATCTTCCTTCCCCTAAAACAAGCAAAACAGCTCAAACCATCCAGACTCCACGCTTATGGTAATCTTTTCAAAGTCAGACTTTCTAGTTCTGAATGAAGCTGCATTAAGTGCATACCGACAAAGAAAGTGATCTAGTCTTTATAGTTCCATATGCTCCATCCTGATTTAATGATTATATAGCATCCATGGAATTATTAAAGCAAGACAATGGATGGGATTTTTATAGCCAGCAAATCCTCAATGTTCAACTTTCCATTGTGCATATGTACCTGACTGTCCTTTCTGCAAACATATCAGTTGTTTACAATTATACTCAGCACTGGAATTTTAATGCAAGTAAGCCATGCAAATCATGGCACAATCCTGGGTGTTCTCCAAGGATAATGACAGTGACTATAAAGACAAAAAGCAAGGTCTCGTGATTGTGTCGAGTACATTTTCCTTGTAGGAGTTGTGAATTGAAACTGCACAAGTCTAGCACAATGCCAACCTTTCGTAAGGTTGGGAGATACATTATTGCTTCAATGAAAAATAATATTTGGAGCAGTAAGGGAAAGAAGAGATGAACATCTGCATGTGGGATTACAAGACCCATGACACAACTTTATGAAAGAAACATGCATGCACCGAAAGGCATCTTGCCCAAGGCAGTGCAACTGACTTTAATGCATGATTATGACCCATCTGAGCAGATCTAGCCTGATGGATACAATTTGAATTGCTCTGTTTGGGGGGGGGGGGAATCGTATCCATATCTACTCTGAAGTAAATCCTATTCTACCCCATGGGGCTTATTCCCAGGTAAGTGTGGATAGTATTGCAGCCTAATCTGCTTATCCAAATTGCATCCATTCATTCATGGGTGTTGTGAGAATGTTGCCTTCAGGGCCACTGGTACAGTGGTCCATTTGTGAGCTGTGTGTCATCTCCCATGTCTTAAGGAAATTCTCTTCCTGGATACCTAATCACCCTTTCCTTATTCTCTGTATTCATGCTATTTAAATTGTTTTGGTCATTCAGCCACAAATAGGAATCATCGTAGCTCAATTCCGTGTTTTTCCCTTATAAACAATGAATGCTTTACAGCCATGTTGTTAAATAAAATGTTATGTACACCACTTCCAAAATAGGCCTTGAGCTTTGGAAAGGTGAGATAACTTTTAAGTAAAAAATGGGAGAGAATTCCCATAAGTTCCACAAATATTCTATTCCATCTATGGACGCATGCTTCTTCATCTGAGAGACTTTTCTCTACCCCCAAGTGCCTTCTTCCAATGTAGACTCTGGCTGTAGCAAGCCAAGAGTCCCTATCTCTAGGTGTGGGTCACTTAAGTGTGCATCACTTAACAGTGGGGATACGTTCTCTGATCCCTGTCGTTATGCAAGTCTGTCGTTAGGCGAACATTAAGCTTACCATGTTTGCAGAGTAGACAGTCATGGGCAAGCAGAGAAAGCAGCTGGATCTCTTCTTTAAACTCAACTTGTTTGTTTGCAGACTAAACAAGCACACACAGGATAGGACGGAGTTAGTTGGATGGCCTCCTTAAACACATTGGTTGGAAACAGACATGCTGGGACAGAGGGAGACACTGGATGGCCTCCTTAAACTCATCCTGGTTGTTCACAAAGTAACAAACATTGATTGCCTTGTTAAGCTTATCAAGTTGTAAATAGAGGCTGCTACAAAGGGTGCTCAGTTGGCTTATTAAGGGAAGTGAGAAGCAGTGCAGGCAAATCTGAAGCTGCTGTTTAGAGAGGCAGGGTGCAGAAAGAAGAGGGTAGTCAAGCAGGAAAACCTTTGGAAGATATTTTTACAAGGTGTGTGGGAGCAGTTTCTCACTACAGCTTTTTGAGATTAGGGGAGCTTTGATCTCAGGTGGCCACCATCCTATATGTGGTCTGTCGTTAGGCGGAATGTTGCTAAGCTACGCACACCTGCATAGCATCAGAGCCTTGCAGCTGGGACTACGGCTCCGAGCACATTCTGGTATAATGGGATATTTTCCTATAGCAGTGCAGGATTTGTGTGAAAGCTATCTGGGTCAGAACACTTTGTGTCTTAAGTGTAAAACATAAATTATTAGGTATAGCACTGTACTTGCTTTCATATCGCACATCCTCACAACAATCTTATGAGATACGTTATCATCATCCTAAAGCCCGATTAATTCTCCCTTTGTGTGAGATAACTTTATATCCCCTAATAGCCCAGCACTTTCTACTGCGGTAATTTTATCTGCAGATTCTACCATCTTGTTCATATACTTGATAATTTAAGAAACTATAATTTACCTAAAAGAATTCATGTGAGAGGTTATATGCATAGGCAGGAAATGTGATTACGATGGCTTCTATTATCATCCTCTCCCTGGTTCAGTCTACAGAAAAATCTGCTTTAAAGAATATTAGATGCTGCAAAAAAAGAAAAAGTATAGCTTTTTAGCAATTTGTGTAGGCAGTGTACAAATTTCTTGATACCTGGCATAGTTAATTTCATAGTAAATGCAATTTGACTATGTTTTTTTCCAGCAGGGGTAATAATATATAAACGTGTAGGGGCCATATGAGCTGGAGGGGCCATTCTGATTCTGTGGCTGCTGCCTCTGCTGCAGCACTGTACAAAAGAGCTTCTTGCACAGTTTTGTCAAGCCCAGAAGTGCAAGACTTCCTGTTTTATTTAAAGAGATTGTGCACGTTGTCCATGTAAATAAAGCCAGAAGTCCTGCACTTCCAGCTTTCTAGAAACTGCCAGGGGAGCAAGGTAAGGAGGTGGATTATCTGCTTCTTTCTCAGGCAAGAGGGAGGGTGGCTGGAGGGAGGCGGTAGCAGACTTGGAGTAGCACACCCCAAATGCACCTCCCGTTTGGACCCTTCACAATCTGCAACTGGCACTTCACCGTGGTTAGGCTGACAGTATAAACCTGTTGCGCTTGGCTTTTATTCCTGCAATCTTTTTATACTGCAATCTGAAGGCATTGCAGTATTTATCATTCCTGGATCAGGTTTGTCAGTCCCTGTGGGTTACTGTGCCATGAGTAAATAAGAGACAAAAGCAATAGATGTTTTGTTTACTTTTGCTGAAATGTGTGATGACTGACGTATCCCAGGTTTAAATCAGGCCAAGAAAGCTATAAGCCTCCAATTCCCCTTTTTCTTTTCTTTTTTTTCTGGTGGTGATAATGTCTGCGGCGTGGGGTGGGGATAGGAAGACATTTTTCTGCAACAAGGTATAAAAAAAAGATATTTTTTTTTTAAATAAGCATCCCAGTATCCATGGTATTCATGGATAACTGAAACCATGGATACCAGGGGATGCCTGTATTGTTACCTCTATAGACTGTGAAAGGTAGAATATAAACAAAAATAAGTACAGGGTAATGGATCCTTATGGTTCCTAATCCGCTTCTGGATCCTAATCCGTCTAGGTATGTTACACATTGAAGCAGGCATCCTCATGCATATCCCTAGTTGGATGAATAACTGTTTAGAAGCAGGTCCTACACAGAGGATACCACTTTCAATATTGATAGCTGGGGCAAGGCGTCTGGGTTCACCCCTCACCACTCTCTTTTACTCCACCAAGTGGCATTTTAACCTCTTGAAAAGTGTCCGGTGTGCAATAGCTTTGGTTACTTCACACACACACACACACACACACACACACACACACACACACACACACGCCTGTGGATTAAGGCAGTGATCTTTGGGATCAGAACAGTTCCAATAACTTAATCTCTGTTTCTCTCAGCAGCAGCAGCAGAAGAACCAGAGGTAATTCCTGACCCAGCCAAGCAGACAGATCGTGTTGTGAAAATTGCAGGCATAAGTGCTGGGATTCTAGTCTTTATCCTCCTCCTCCTCCTTGTGATACTAATTGTCAAAAAAAGGTTAGTATCGTAGATTTGTCATTTCCTTTTCATTCAGTGGTGTCAGGTAATCCCAAAGAAATTCTCTCACTCCAGAATAAAAAGGTTTGCCAAAGTAGAGGCATCCTTCATCTGAAAGTAAGACATACTGTAGATTGGAGGCCCATATCAAACAGTTTCAAGTATAATGCTATGAAAAGTGTGCAGACCAGTACGTGTAGGGGCCACGTGTACGTGCACTGATGTAATTGAAATAATACTGTACTTACATATCAACCCTTCTGTTTTGTAAGGTTGTCTTAAACCTTACAAATCTATCCTGCTATCCTGCTTGCTGGAGCAGCTGTAACAATGCAAGCCCACTGTTGCTATATAGCATCTAACCAGCCTGTCTTGAAAATTACCGAATGGATTATGTTACCTTCATTTGCATCTTTGAAGATATTAGAAAATAATACTTAGTCACATTACATCACCGTAAATGTTCCATTGAGTTACGAGTATGCAAACCTTAAAATGCAAAACTGTATTAACCAACATCTGAGCAAAAGTCATTATTTTCTTAGTAATTTTCAAAGGCATTGAAAAAAATTCAATAGCGCCATCTTCTGGAATAACAAAAAGAAACTCAAAGTAACTACTTCAAAAACGAACACTGAACCACTTACACTTTTATAAAAATAACACGCAGCTGGTTAATATAATTAATGTGTTAATCTCGCATACACTTCCCTAATCAACATCTATGCATTGTTAAAGGTGCAGCTCTTAATAAAAGCGATTAGATCCATTGTCCTTGCATCTTTTCCTGCCACTTCCCTTCTGGAAGCCCAAACTTGTCTGCCTTAGTAAAAAGAACCAATGAGGCTGCTTATTGAGAGTTGATCCATCTAGCTCAGAGAGTGGCTCTCAGGGTCTCAGGCTGGTGTGTTTTCCCCTTCTCTACAACCTATGATCCTTTAGCTAGAGATGCAAGAGACTGAACTTGGGACCTTCTGCATACGGAAAATGTGCTGTACCACTTCCCAGTGGGACTTCGGCATCAACAATGTGCACTTTACAGGATATCTAGATTAAAAAACAGGGATATTGTTGTACCTGTCTTTTATGTTACATTGAAATGATTTTTGTATTCATTTATGCCAAGTAGAAAACATTACAATTGTGCCTGAAAGTCGTATCTATGTCTTAATGGTTTCCATTAGATTTTCTTAATTTATTGCCTCTTTACAATTACCCCCTGGAGATATATAACTTGGAGAAGAAACGTCTGCATTAGAAACATTAGGTATGCTCATAGTGTTCTGTGTTAGTTAGATACATATGTGATTTTTTTCCCAACAGTGCTTTCACTTTTTTTTTCCTGTTGTGTACTTCTGTGCTTAAGAATTAGACATACACGCAGTAGGCCAATTCATATTAATTGGACATGAAGTCCAACTGTATTGGACATTTGTGCAAATTGAGGTGCAGCTCAATAAACAGCTTTCCAGCTGAAATAGTCCTGATTTAAATATAATTATTATGGATGCAAGCATATGTCAGTGAGATATGTCCTTGGACTATATATATATATGGCTGTTCCTAGGATTTGACACTTGTTTGCTATCTTATCATGCATTATTAAGGCCAGGTCTCTCATTACAATATGTGCGCAGAATTCTAATACATTTAGCTGTCTGACAGGTTGTTCCTACATTCATGATAATTGCTGCATCTTCACATTGGATCCACCTTTACCCCCTCCCAAACCATTCTTCCCCATATTTTGGAAACATGCATTGAGGGAATGGTTATTTATATAACAAAAGCTTATATACCATCGGGAAAGGGCAGGAAACAGGAAGTGTGGATCCAGAATTACATTTTTGTTTTTCAAGGATCCAGACATGGCTGTTAGAATTCCAAATGATACAGGTTTTATTGAATAAAGTACATCTCTAGCTCTTGCAGCTTCAAAAATAGGTGTAAACTTATGGCTCCTACCTATACTTGCACAAAGTGTGCAGTATTGTGTTGACCGGATCAGAGCTTCCTCAGTTGGCCTCGTATGGAAAGTTTCCCATAGCTCCTTGGGAGTTCAGAACAAGTCTATTTTGAACCAGCCCTACAGGCGGAGTTGAGGAACTTGTCAGTTTCTTTTCTAAAGTTGATGCGTCTACTGAAACCTGTCTCTCTAGACTGGGTGCAGGGACTGCCTAGTTCCTCATGCCTGTGTTTGTAGAATTTTGTCAACAATCCAGTAAAAGTCTGCTCTGTCTTGTAATTCCTTGTTTCAGAATTTTCCTCCAAAAGGGTTTTTCCTACCTTTGTGGGTAACAGTAAGAACACTAGCAAAAATACAGTGTAATTCAACACCTCATGTGTAAACTACTTTACATGACATCTTCATAACTATGTATCACCTTGCTCGCAGCACAATCCTAAAAATGGCTACTCAGAAGTAAGTCCCGTTAAATTCAATGGGAGTTATTCCCAAGGAAGGGTGTTTAGGATTGCATAATCAAGTTACTATCTCAAGAATGAGTTATGCTTTCTATATATGGTATACCTTGAAAACTTGAACCCAGCATCTATGTTAACATACGGGAACTTTCTAATGGACAGTATTAACTCAGATAAAAAAAGTAATACAAATCCTCCCTATCCATCAAATTGCACTCCCCTGCGAAAAAGTGCCATCAAAATCTTTCGTCCCCTAGTTCAGGTGCCTCCAAACTCTGGGCCATGGGCCAGATCTTGTGCACTAGAATAATAATTCTGAGTGCTGTGGTGGCAAAGCCTTACCGTTCTCCCCCGCAGCCACCTTTCTTCATTTCACAGCCTAGTGCTGGGGAGTACTTGGGGTGCAGAACCTTCTGGGGCAATGTGTAGTGACTCTGCAATGAAGAGTGTAGTGACATCCAGCATGAAGAAAGTTGGATGCGGGAGGAAACTGTGAGACATCATCGCCATCGCACCATGACGGGATTGATTATTCTGGCGGAAATCAACCTATGGGATGGAAACCAAATTCAGATTTATCTGGTATTGAATTCACAGCTTTCTTTCTACTTTCAATTGTTTAATTAGAATCAACGAAGTTTTTTTTTAAAAACACTCTGAAACCAATAGATGCTATAAATGATACCTTGTAGTATAGCCACAAATGCATATTCTATGTTCTAAATACCTTCAGCCCAATGGTGAAATTCAGCCAGTTCTCACCAGTTCTGCAGAACCGGTGTCTAATTTATTGATATACAAAAAATAGTGCTGTAGTAAGAAGCAGTACAAAGAAAGGAGGACATAGAACTGGTTGGTAATTTATTTGAATCCCACCGTAGCTTCAGCCCATGTTACACTTGGCCCTTTGGAAGCCTTTCCCTGACCTCAGAATGCCTTATAAGAGCATTAAGACATCACTTCCGGTTTTCCTTCAAAAACCAGAAGTAGCATTTTTTTTTTTTGCCTGCAACAGGCATTCTGAGGCTCTTAGAGGCCTCAAGCTGTCATACACTGCTTCTGTGGATCTCAGAAAACCCTCCAATGGTGACTGGAGCACAGCTCCAGTCACCTTTGGAGGGTCTAGGTGGGCCCCTTCCCTTACAGGATTGGAATCTGCAGACTCTGAAATCCGTGGGTCCTGAATCTGTGGATGCCATGAGCCCACCTGTAGATAAGAAATTTAGTCCTTTCAATAAGTCTTCATCATTTTGCTAGTTTTTCATGGTGGTAGTTTAATTGGTTGTCTGTTCTAATACATAAATCATTCGTTTCCTTTCTTTCCTTCTTCCCTCAATAAAAGTGGACAGTTTTCTATTTGAGCCTTTGAACAAAAGTAATTTAGGGCCTCTATTCTAATCTTTGATAATTCATTACATATTTTAGAGCATAATGATGTGATGAAAACAGTTCAATTAAAGCCGATTTAAGAGATTCGTATGATTACATTTTGACGTAGTGGATGAAAGTTAAAGTGGCGTGACATCTTAGACTCCCTGTTCCCTGTAAACTCTGCTGCTGCAGTGGAGACAATTGAGGACAATTGGAGACAATCAGCTTTTCTCAGTGCTCTGGAGTGCAGTGGTGACGGCCCCAGCATAGTCAGTGTTGCATTCTGCGCACTCCCGGAGTGAGTTACAGGGAACACAGCTTAAAGTCAAGCTGACATTAAATTTCTCAAATGAAAACTACCTAGCTCTTTCGCCCTTGTTGAGCATCATTCTGCGGGTTTGCTAATTTTTCATATTTTCATACCACCCTTCCACCAAGAAGCTCAAAGTGTGTACAGCGTTCCTTTTTGTCTTCACAACCTGTGAAGTAAGTGAGGCTGAGAGATAGTGACTAGTGCAAGGTCAGCCAGGAAACTTCACGGCTGCGTGGGGATTTGAACCTGGATCTTCCAGGTCCGGGTCCAGCTCTCAAACTACTACACCATCCTGGCTCTCAAAACAAAACAGAAAATATCTTCCTATTCCCATGCCAATACACAAAGAATGCTAGTCTTCCATGCAGAAAATACATCTCTAATAAATCCATTAACTCATTACACTCCTTGGTGACTAATTATCCCTGATCTTTCCTTTTCCAACCAAGGGAAAATTTAGCTCCCTAAGAAGCTATGTAAAGAGAGCAACCAAAAGTTCCTCCCTCCCTCCATGTTTTCACTGTAATCCTTTCTGGTTTCCTCTGTCTGGTGGTTGCAAAGCCCATGGAATTCTCAACAGACAGTGTCGGGCTGGGTAATATGTAGCCTGCCTCATTTCAGGATTGGGGCCCTCTAAAATCCCAAGTCCACTTGTATATGCAAAGCCAACCCATGCAGGTGGCTCACCTAGTGCAATGATTTGGCTTACCCTTCATGTGAGAAACAATATGCATAAACAGTTTCCCATGTGACACTGACATTGGAGTGTCATTGCATTGGAGTGGCTAAAATAATGTCACCTTAAAAGCCTGCCACATAAGATACATGACTTATCACATAGAACTCTTCCCAAAGATTAACATTGTGAGCACTCCTGCACTTGTGAAACAGGCCTGAGTCAACCAAGATTGGTAAATTGCTTTAAGATACGATGAATTGTAATACTGCCAGCAGTCCATCTGAATGTCCAGCAATATGCCTCCTGATTTCTGCATATATGCATACATTATGGCACCTTTGGCATATCCATTTCCACTTCAAGATAATCAACATTATGCTATTCTCATCCCCATTGATTCTATGAAATTCACAATAGCTCAAGTCCTTGGCGTTTATTTGGGGGTGGGGGGGTCAGGCTTTTAAATTTGCCCTTCGGTGACGTGACATAAGAAATACGCCTTATTTGCCTAAATGAAGAATTTTTCTCTTGTACACACCCCAGCCTGTGTAAACAATGGAGTTGGAGTTTTAATTTTTAATCTTAAATGCTTAGAATACTTCTAGGTGCTATATAAATAACGATTGATAATCATTTTGTACATACATATTAGTGACGCCATTGTGTCGTATCCCTTTTGATACTTGAGCTTTATAACATTCTTTTTAGGATGATCAGAAAAAAAAACCGTTTTTACTAATTCTACATGGATTTAATGACTCTTATGCATTGACACAGATTTCCAAATTTGATTTATTGGGAAAAAATATCTGAGTGGTAAGCAGTTTTGTATCATTTCAGAAATCAGAGATTTCCTATGCTTTGCTTGATCATTTTGTACAGACTGATTTGAAGTTGAAGGAGATGAAACTCTATTAGCTGTCATAGAGTTTTACAAAGCAATCAAACTGTATACGAAAAGGGATACTGCATCTCTTGAATAGCAAATGCTGTTTTTTTTATTTTACTTTTTACCATTGTGAAATATTTCCAGATAGACATCATTTCCTTTCATTTGTTTACTTCCCTTTTTTCAATGTTAAGCATGCATATAATCAGCATTTCTACTTATAAGATTAAAAAAAAGTAGCTGTGTGTATATAATCTATAAATATATAGGTTTAGTGTACACAGATATCTCCTGGAAGGAAGAATAACATTGGGCACATTGTCTATACCTATAAGTAGTCATCTTTGTTGTTTGATAACACAGCTCTGCAACTTACAAGCCTTTGAGTTTGTAACTGAAAGCTTAAAAGAGAGAGAGAGCACAAGACCTGTACACAGCTGTTCTGTATTTCATGACATTTAGGTAGTTATCAGTCATCACATTTATGCTGTGAACTGCATGTGGAAAATACATAACCCATTTAATTTCCATTTTTTTTTGCAACAAATGAAGTGTCAGCATGTCATTTTTCTCTAGCTATCTCTTTCTAATACTGAAATCATTTTTATATGCCAACGTATTTTTTTAATTGCATGGCACCGTGCATGAGCAAGTTTGTAATGCTAACCAAGAAAACATGAATTTTTAATTTTTTTTAAACGCACATTTCTCTGCTTTATTGAATGTGACCGAGTCACGCTTTTCATTCACCATTGCTTCTCTTTTTCCACTGTCTGTGATTTGCTTGCCAGGAGGAGCTACTATTCTTACTCCTACTACCTGTAAGTAGAAATGGGTGACTTACTACTTTTCATGTTTTGAAGATGCAGTATCCCTTTTCCCCCTCCCAAAAAAAAGAGTGGAAGTAATTATAACTGGCTAAATTTGCATATTACCTTGATGATTTTTATGGAGCTAAGCATTCGCTTATTATTTTTCTTTTGCTTTTAAAGGGATATTGTATTTGAATATATTTTATTTTTCCGTATTTTTAGTTTCTTTGGGTATTGCCACCATTTAACTTGTTTTGTAAAATCAAGCTTGGCTTCGTTCTGGTTTAATGCAGTAGCAAGTCCTTCTGTCTGGTCCTTTGTAGACTGGGTGACACTGGTAAATTAAGAGGAAACCTACAACTCTTTTACTTCACCTACTGGGAAGGAAGGAGCTAGTACAGTCGTATCTCAGTATCAGATGGGATTTGATTCTGGGACTCCCTGCTGATACCAAAAACTGTGTTAAATAAAAGCAGTTAAAACAAAACACGGGTCAGTCAGGCAATCAGAACTACTATTTTGCAGCTCACTCTCAAGAAAAACGACCCCCTCCCTTTGCCCTGGCTCGCTGAACAATGGAATATGAAAGTGCTTAATCACTTTCACATTCCATTCTTCAGCGCGAGAGGGTATTGGTGCAAGCTGAAAATAGCAGTTCTAATAGTGTAATTCCCAGAATGACTCACTGGAAAAATGGTTTTTAGAACAGGGATGTGTTCTTTCCCCTTTCCAGTGATCAGCAGAGTCCTTCTTATCTGCAGTTGAGTCAAATCAGCATATAAAAAGGTTGGATCTTTATAGGCTCTGTTCTCTCAAGTGGGAGGATGGAGCCCTGCCCTCCTCCAGGAGACTCTTCTGTGATATTCAATGGAGTGGGCTTGGCCTCTCTTCCTTTCCTGAGAGAACAGCAGCAGCACAGGTCCCTCCCCTTTTTCTGGTGGCTGATCCTTTGACACGAAGCCCATATTCTGTCTTAGTTCTCTGTCCGTCTCCTTTTCTCTCAGTTCTCTGCCCGTCTCCTTCTCTCTCAGTTCTCTTGTTAAGCAGGGAGAGTCCCTAACAGCAGGAGGCAATAATGATGGACATGGCCTTCTCAAGGGCTGAAGTGGCTCAGGCCAGCCTTGGAGGAAGGCAGCTTTATTAAAATACAAATATATTGTTTGTTGTAAGCCTGGTTTACACCTGTATTACTGAGGATAAATAACACCAAAAACTATATGTTGTACCGTTGACACAAAGATCCAGCCAGTTGCCCTGCTTCTGAGTAGTTGGTCCTAAATTGCCAGGTTATAGGCATACCATTACATCAGCAAGTGTTAATGTGCCTCACCCTATGGCAACTTGAGTCTCAGTCTTCATGTGACTGGTTTGTTAGTGCCAGGCAATCTTTTCTTGGCAAACTTTCCTGCACCTCTCCTAGAGGTTTAGCAGAGGCCTTTCTGTAGATGCATGTGTATACCCAGGAACCACAGCTTAGAAGAGGCCTTTCCCATTAAGACCAGGATTGTGGTGGCACAACGAAGAGAGGGAAATATTTATCTAAGCGTTTGTTTTACCCCTGGAGAGCATGGAAGTACTCCTGTCCCATTCTTGTCTGCTCTTGCCTATTATATCACACTGTAGAAGTTCTGAACAACTGCTTGGAAGATCCATCACTCAGGTGAATGTTGTATTTCTTCCGAGTTTGGCATATGAGATTGTATAGTTTCCAAACTCCCTGTATTTTGGGACATAGAGGAGGGTGTCTAGAACCATCCAATGTTCAATAATCTTCAAACATACTTTGTGTGAAGCTTTACCTCATTGATCACAATAGTCAGAATATTTGCTGCAGCCTAATGTAGGAAAAATCATCTGTGGAATTGGAACTGACTCTTGTTGCAAGCCTGGTTTACACCTGAATTACTGAGGATAAATAGCACCAAAAACTATTTGCCCTAACTTTGTGCTGTTTCAGAACTCTCTGATCTATTGTGCTGAGTTGTAATTCCTTTGCTAAATATCAGTGCAATTGGTGTGTAATTAAACTGTGCAAGTCCATAAATATATCTATTTATAACTCCTCTTCCCCTCCAGGGGGGTGCAATTGCACCGGGCAATAAGCTTTAGGGGGGCAACAAGCTGAGCTTGACACTAGTGGCCAAAATGGTGAAAACCTTGGTATGTATGAATAATATCATGTTATATACAGTTCAATCCTGAATTTAATACAGAATGCAATGAAACCAACTGGAGTCCTTATCAAATGTTGTGGCCAAAAAACTAGAAAATGGAAATACAACTGTCATGTAAAAATTGTGGTTTATTAAAATCACAGTTTTTAGGAATAATACTGTCATGTTATGTATCATTCAATGTGCAATTTAATCCAGAATGCAATGAAACAAATGAGAGTGTAATGTCTTCATTCTGTCAAAAGTTATGACCAAAAAAACCAAGAAAATGAAAATCAACTGTGATGTCACTTCCTGTTGTGATGTCACTTCCAGGGCATCATTTTGCTCTCTGCATCAGGCTACACTTTCATTAGCTACACCAGTGTTCCCTTCCCCCTTCACCTGAGTTCTTCCAGAAACAGCCATCTGCATAGACTTGTGCAGATGAATGTTGTGATGGATAATGATGACCCAGGTACACTTACGAGATTCTGAAACAAATTGCTCTCCTTTCCTAAAAAAACAGAGTGCCAAAGCTACACAGAGCTGTTTGCTAAACTATAAGGTGAACATTGTGGAAGGCTGCTTCCACACAAACAGGTTGTCAAAAGATTGTTCTGAATCAAAAGAACTGATCACCTAAAAGCTCATCATTAGGGAGTTGATATCCCAATTCAGATCACTGCTAGCCTTGATTGACTTGTGGGATTTGCACAAAAGAGAGAATTGTTGATGCAATAACACAATGATAGCTTTCAGTGCCCTCCCCCACAATGAGAAGTGGCTATTGCAGTGTTCCTTGCTGATTGACAATGAGCAATATGTGCAAGTGTCCTTAAATACCCTTAAAATCTGCTATCTATAAATTGCAACACTACAATCTTTTCAAGAAAGTTAAGTAGCTCCTGTGCTACTTTAGTAACATGTAAGGCTCAAAGTGCTGATTTTTTAGCTTGTCTTAATCAGAAACTTGGTTCCAGTCTTTGCTCTCTAGCTGAATCGCAGAACTTCAGTTAAAATCCTGGAAGATTTTTTTTTTTATGAAGTATTACAAAGCAGTGCTTCAAAAGAGGGTTTAAGTGAAAGGAAGGGATGGGACTGGTTGGTTATTTTGCCTGCCTTTCTAGTGGTGGCTTTAAGGCTCGAACTGGGCTCAGTGAAAGCTTTGGTGTATAGAAAGAGCTAAAACATTCTGACAGTAGCAGGGAGGGAAGAAGTAATCAAAACTATAAATGTCTCAGCATTTTGACAGGATTAAAGTGCAGCAACAAATCTCTTGTATTTTTAGTTCTTGCTATTCCATTTTTATACATGGAAATGATTTTGACAACTACAACTCTAAATTGCAGTGATGGTTAATTTATTAACCTCTGTTAGTACAGTTCTTATTTGGTCTGCTTGGAAATTCCTGTGTGTGTGTGTATGCATGTGTGTGATACTACCGCAATATAATTCATTTCATGTCTTGTATGTTGTAAATGCATTGTGAGGTGATAGGTGAATGTTGGCAATTGCTCTTCAAGTAAGTGCAGCAACCTTTTGGCCACACCCACTCAGTGACCATCTTGTTGACTAAGAGCACAATCCTAAATAAGCCCAGCATAAGGCAGCAGCAGCTCAGCACAGGGCAAGGGGAGATTTTCCCCTTGCACCCGGGCAAGCCCCAGCCAGCTCTATGGGGCTGCTTGCATCTGCGCCTGCTGTTTTGTAGACACAGGTGAACGTGGAAGGCAGCGGCCTGAATTGGGGCCATCCTGGCCAGGGACGGGGTTTAGGATATGGCACTGCACCCGTTGTGCGTCGCCGCCCACTGTGCTGTCCCGTTACGCCCCTGGCATGCCTCTGGCATGCCCTCGGCGAGGCCCTGCACTGACTGAGCACTGCTGGCACACGACCGGTGCTGCTAATTTATTTATTTATTTTAATTTATATCCCGCCTTTCTGCCCCTAGGCACCCAAGGCGGCTTACAACGTTAAAATACAATAAAAACACAATTTAACAATTAAAACAATAATTAAAAACAATGTTAAAATAATTAAAATTTAGTAATGGGCGCAGTGGTGCCTGTGCGTCAGTGCTGCTGCTTGCGCTGGTCTAGTGCCGCACAAGCCAGCGCGGATGCGCTTGATGGCACATTTGCGACAGCCCTGGACCGGAGCAAGAGCATAGTGCTGGCGCAACACAGGCATAGGATTGCGCTCTAAATTGTCAGCCCAGGGCCAGTTCTAGCTTGGGTTGTTTCAGCCTTGATATTTTGGCTCTTTGTTTGCTTAACAACTAACAAATGTATATTAAAATACATACTTTTACATTTTTTTTCTCATTCACCTGTGTCTTTTTGAAAGGTCAGAGGTGTCAACCCTGGTCTCACATCCAAGCATCAAATGGGGCCACATTCCTTTAACAATAATAAAGTACAGGGCTGGCTGCAGTGGTGTCATCCAAATGATTTAGAAACCGGTACTCACTTTTGATTGGCACTTGTCCAAATGCCAAACAAATAATGATTTAGGCCATCTCAACTTCTAGAAACCGGTACTCGCGTAGTGGTGCGTAGTGGGTGCATGACATCACTGGCTGGCTGTTTCTGATTAATTCACTAGTTGCAATAGTACCCACAAATTATTTTTCACATAACTTAATTTGGGGTTTTGTTTTTACAAATGTTGTAAATATTCTACGCAAATAAATCCCAATCATCTGCCCCAGAAAGTGATATGGGAATGTTCTTGTGTGTGGATGGGGAGCTGCTGTCTGAGTGTGTCTTATGCGTTTGGTCAGTATGTTTCCTCTCATTTTCTTATTTCAACTGCAGTGTTTTGTGAACTAAACTCTCCTCTTCATACTTTTAAACCATTTCTTCAAAACGTACTTGTCACATTTGGGAAATTTTTCTTGCAGGCACCTTTTCTCCAATTCACACAAGCAGATGTTACAAGAGTGTGGTTGAGTGTGCAAGCATGCTGGCAATTCTTTCCCGTCCCCTCCCCCACAGTGCTTGCCCCCACTCATCACAAATACATCATTTATCATACATCATACATCATGTGGCAATGGATGCTGCACTTGAGGAGAGGAAAAAGTCCATGATTCAAAATATTGGACACACAGTGTTGCAAATCATGAGGATGTGGTCTGCTTAAGTACCATGTCTGTCGATGCAGACATTGTAAAGTGTGGGTAAGAAGCACGAGGGTGGGACTTGCTAGCATCTTAACTCACCTGACATGCAGTATTGTACATAATGTCTGCATAGGGCTAGCCAGGTCAATTCCAAACCAAGTTGATCAGAAGCTTGATAGATAGGAGCAGATGTGCTTGTGCAAACTGATGATCCTTTCCACCAGTGTGAGAATGAGATAAGAGACTAATTCAACCCCTTCACATAGTGGTCTTCAGTCTGTAAGGCGCAGCTCCCATGGGCGGCATGATGAACACACAGGGGCATTATGGGATGCCCTCTGTCCAGCAGGGAGACTGCACCGCTTCAAACAGTGGCAGGAGGCTTGGTGCAGCGGGCAAAGCACCAATGCGCAAAAACAGCTCTCTGGGACAAGCCAGCTCTCCCATTCCGACCTCCTTACTGCTGTTCGAAGCAATGCCCAATTTCTCTGCATTCACAAGTAACTGATGATGATGTCATTACCAGTCACTTCTGGGAACTGTGTAAGAACCTTGTTGATGCAAGTTTCACGCGTACTGCATAGAGAGAGTGTGTGTGCAAACTTGTTGTTATAACGCAGTACATGATACTGCGAACAAGCTGTATACGGGCGAACAAGCTGAAATTAAATCCGGATAAGACAGAGGTGCTTTTGGTTCGGAAATCTACAGCTCGGGTATTGGACTATCGTCCTGCTCTGAATGGGGTCGCACTTCCTCTGAAGGAGCAGGTTCGCAGCTTGGGGGTTCTCCTGGATTCACAGCTACACCTGGAGTCCCAGGTGGCGGCGGTGGCCAGGGGAGCCTTTGCTCAGCTTCGGCTGATCCGCCAGCTGCAGCCGTACCTGAGCTGTGCAGACCTGGCCACTGTGACCCATGCCCTAGTGACATCTAGATTAGATTATTGCAATGCGCTCTACGTGGGGCTGCCTTTGAAGACGGTCCGGAAATTACAACTAGTTCAGAACGCGGCGGCTCGGGTGGTTGCTGGAGCACGTCGGTTTGACTCTGTCGAGCCGCTGCTTCAGCGACTACACTGGCTGCCGGTTCTGTTCCGGGCCCAATTCAAAGTGCTAGTTTTGACTTTTAAAGCCCTTTACGGCTCGGGTCCGGGGTATTTGAGGGACCGCCTTCTTCCATATAATCCAACCCGTACTCTTAGATCATCTGGGGGGGCCCTCCTGACTGTGCCGCCACCAGGAGAAGTGAGAGGGGCGGCGGCCAGGGGGAGGGCCTTTTCGGTGGTGGCCCCCCAACTCTGGAACACCCTCCCCTTAGAATTGAGAACTGTTCCCTCTTTGTTTATATATCGGCGGGGGGCTGAAGACCTTTTTATTCCAAAAAGCTTTTAACCGTTGACAGGCTGGCTGGTTATTATAACCCACGGGGCTCGTTGTTTTTATATTGTTTTTAAATTTGTTTTTAATTGTGTTCTTAATTTTTGATTGTATTGTTTAATTCTGTTTTAATTGTTTTTAATTGTGAATTGTTATATTGTTTTTATATATATATTGTAATGCCGCCTTGGGTGCCTTCGGGCACAATAAGGCGGGGTAAAAATCTAATAATAAATAAATAAATAAATAAATATTAAAAATTATCATAATGGCACCATATTTGGGTTTGTTCAACTGAAAGTAGTAGTATCATTATGCTACTGTTATGCAGTCTTGCTACAACTGGAGTGGTTCTATGTATTTAATTAACACAAATTGTATTCTTTATTGCTTTCTTCCGTGTGAAATTACAGCAATGTGCTTTAGAAACATTGGCTACATTTAAAAAACTAAAAAGCACCTTTGCCATCTGAGAGCATAATCTAGCCTCTACATTGTGCATGGCAATGTGTGCACCCTGTTGTGTGCAAGTGGGCAGGGCTTCAACTGCATAGGAATCCCTTTGTGCATGTGCAGCATGGCATGTACAAGGAGATGGATATCAAGAGGATATCAAGCCCCCATGGTTCCTAACTTCAAAAGGTCAGAGAGACTCAGAATCTATGCATAATAATGTTCACTATATAACCTCTAGTAGAAGCACAAATGTGGACATAAATGTGGAAATTCCTCTTATCATTTGTCTTGGTGCAGAGAAAGTATGAGAAGTAACCTTTAATACGTGCAGAGCTATATTCCCTTTGTTGCTACTGCATACTTTTGGCAGCGTTAGCAGTAAAATGGTGGATATTTTTTCTCCACTAAAAAGAATGGAATTATCTGGCTACAAATCAAACTGTAGGTTGATGTCAATATAATTGCATGCACAAGTGCTAGTTATTTATAGGTTAAGATAAAATGTAATATTTGTCCTAATTTGTGTATGTTTATTTAATTAGATGGAAAAACAATGTTACAGGGAAGAAGTTAATTTTGTAAATGAAAATATTATAACAGAATAAATATACTCTTGTAAATAAGAAAAGCACACATGCAGGTTTTGCTAACCAACATGCAAAGAGCTGTGCTTGCATCAAGAAAGAGTAGTTTAGATCAGTGTTCTTCAACTTAGGGGTTGTGACCTTAATAGAGTTCAATCAATCAAAATTGTTTATTGTATTAGCTAAAAGCCATCACAATCATAATTAAAATAGAGTTGCAAAGCCTCAGCTGTGGCGTCAGAGCAATCACTTGCAGGAACCAAAAGGGTACTAGCGCCACAGATCCTAGGACGGCAGTGTGCGACTGAAGCAAAAATGTAGCATTCTCACTTGCCACTCAGCCCAATCAAAAGGATTGCAACACAATTTCTGAGTAAATAGGATTAAGACTGCCCATGTTTAGCCTAGAAAATTTTGGAAACAGTAATCTGTGCAAGTTTAGCTTCAGAAATTGAAGTATATTTATTAGAAACGCAGGCCACGTGGCACATTTGTGAGGCTAGATGCCATGACATCTACAGCAGATTTGGGCAGATCATGTCACTTATCGCTAACTGATTATTATGTATTACTATTCACCAGATAGTAAAATTATGATGATTTTATTTATGTATTTATTTTGTTTTTATTTATTTTGGTTGGGCAGCAAACTTGCTAAGAAACGCAAAGATGCCATGGGAAACACCAGGCAAGAAATGACCCACATGGTGAACGCGATGGATAGAAGTTATGCTGATCAGAGCACCCTTCATGCAGAGGATCCTCTCTCTGTCACCTTTATGGACTCCCATAATTTCAGCCCTAGATGTAAGTACAGCCGTGGCAGAGTTTAAAATTCTCATTGAGTTCTCAGAGTTTAAGATTCTCTGGCATCTTATTTCTGTGGACAGCTGCTGCAGTTACTCATTGGTACAATATGACGTAGTAGAACATAATAGAACAGAATTATGGCTGACAAAAATTCCGAAGGGTCCCTGCTAGTACAGGCAAGTTTAGAGTACACATTTACAAAACAGGGGAAGCAGTACATGTATTTGTGTTTTCCTCTGCTGCAGCAGTGGAAATTTTTATTCCAGAGTTGCTTCTTGCTGGCTTTCACTTTGCCTCTCCTGGGAAAATTTTTTTCTTTGCTGGATGAACTGTGGGGATAAAAAAATGAGAAACAAGAAAATATTATGAGAAGAAAAGCTCCATTAGAGAATCTCTGCTCAAGATGAACTTCCAGAAATGTGATTATGTTCTCTAACAATTAATTAATGTTCATGATGTGTCATGAACATCAGGCAACGATCATAGCAGCAGTTCCCGAGTTCGGAAATGGAAAATCAGGTTTGTCCACATGTATTGTTTTCTTTATGCGTTTGCTCTAAAGAGGCAAACATCATCTGCTCTGATGAATGTATTTCTATTTTCATTCTTTCAACATCAAATGCTTTTTGCAGCCTAGGTACACATCGCCCTTTACAGTTCCATTCTAGGAGATCTGTGTGCTTCTGAGTTGAGAAAAACATCTGAATTCATGGCATGAGTTCCCAAAATCTACCTATTGCTCTGTAACCCCGGCCCATGCTAGACAGGTCTCACAAATTAAGACTGCAAGCCTGTACAGAGTTGCCTGGGAGTAAGTCCTGTTGAACACAAAAGAGGTTTACTTCTGCATAGGCGTGTGTAGGATTGCACTATAAGCGTGCTAACTTCAATGACCTTAATGGGGACCTTAATCAGTTGAGCCAAGCCCCTGAACCTCTTAACCATTCCCCGTGTGCCAACGCAAAGAGTGAAAGGAGACTGTCAGCCATTAGATGAGAATGTTTAAAAAGGCCCTTCTAGTCAGAATCCTGTTCCCTGCCAGGACCCTTCTGTTGTCTCTGGGAAGCTCACAAGCAGAAAATTGTTTCTGTGCAGCTGATATTTAGACCGTTGTCGAACCTGGAGGTAGGTCATAGTTATCCTGACTTGCAGCCATTGATATTCTTGATGAATTTGTTCAATTCCCTTTCTCCGGTGCCTCACAGCAGGGCCAGTCCTTCCTGGTGGGTAGCTCCTCTCCTCAGGCAGGCCGGCCAGTTCAAAGTCTTCCTGAGAGGAGGGGCGCCCGGAAGTATCCCCGGAAATTATCCAAGCTAATGTCAGTGAATGCCACAGACAGACTATATCTGTCTAAAGTAGGCAAAGTACCTACTTTGTCTGTCCTAAATCTCCACCCGGGCTGTGTTTCTGGTTCTGGTTTTGAGAGGCATGGAGAAAAGCTTTTCTCTCGCACACCGTACATCATTTTATAAGTCTGGCAGCCCTGTTCTATCCTTCCACCTCACCCCACACCTGCTGGTGCAGCTGTGCCCACAATGAATGTGCTGTATTCATTGGGGGTGGGATTGGGAGGCTTCGTCATGGAAGGAGACTTTAATCCCCCGACCTCTATGTAAGCCTCCCGCTCTGCAATGGGTCTCTTCAGACCTGTGCTAGATATTTCCACAAGCACAAGCCTGAGAAGAGAAAGTAAAGCGCAAGATCCCTTCCACGGATGCTACTGCCGGAGGAGATAGGATCCAACGTGCACCATAATTGCTGAATCCATCCCCTCCTACGTCCTCCCGACCATTTTTTTGCCCCCTCCCCGCCCTGCTGCACTGGCAAAGTAACCTGAGTGTTTACTCTGTGGCTGTGAAGGTGCAAATGTGTTCAGATGACCAAATTCTGTTTTGTATCAATCCTGCATTAACGTACAAGTTGTTTCTAAAAATGTGGATGTGTTTCCACAGTCCAGTGACTATGTACAGGGTGGCATCAGGGTTGGACAGGTGGGGAACTGACCAAAGGCGCACCTGATTGGGCCAAACCTTGAACCCTCAGGACCGGTGGCAGTACTCAATGTGCGCCATCAGGATGGAAGTGGGTGAGGCACCAGAGGGGGCTCGGTTTTGTCCCAGAGCCCTCAGAAAGTGGGCACCAGCACTAACTCTAGATCCTCTGTTTTCACTAACCTTGCTATGTGACTTCTTAACATTCATTGTTTCTCTTTATATTATGTAAGTACACCAATTGAAGGTAACACATTTCTTCATGAGCTTTGTTTTCCTGCAGTGCCCAATGATCCACTTGTGCCGACTGCTGTGTTAGGTGAGGACCTAGTCCTTCATCCTCTGTTCCTTCATGGATTTCATCTCCTTGCACGGTTTATAATTCTTTGTCAGCAGCTATATTTTATTGCCTGTCAAAGCAGTTTCCTTCAGATTGAAACGATAGGCCTGCTGTTAGCAGATTGTTCAGGTACTTTCAGCTTGGTGTTCAGTTATCTCAGGCTGCACCAAACGTTTGTGCATGAATGTTATCAGTGCAACAAGGGGACGTGAGTAAATAAATAAAAAGACATGTCCTCATCCCATGCTTACCTCCCCTGTGCCAGTCCAATGCTGTTCACAGTTTCAATCAACTGCTGCTTCAGTGTAGCTTTTCCATTTGTTCCACCTAGGAACAGTGATGGCATCACATAGTCAACGTGATGCCCTGGTATCATTGTTCCTTATCAGAACACAACCAGGGGGGGGGGAATGGGTGTTGAAGCAGCAGTTGATTGGTGTGGCAGCAAAGCTTGTTCTACAGCACTATTGCCACCAGATACTGGGTGTATGCAGGGGAGCACGCTGTTGCTCTATTAACATAGATAAAAAGTGAATACAGAGTAAGGAACTCCTAAGCCTTTTAGGAAGAAGATGTAGGTTTTACATTGTTTATAGAAAGTCACAAAAATCACACGGCTTCAAATCTCATTAGGAAAGTTATCCATAACATCGAAGCAATCACAGGAAAGGTCCTGATCCCTGCCCCAGATGTGCTTGACACATGCCATGTAATCATCTAAACTGGATGTCACGAGAGCATAAATATCAGTTGCAAGGCTTTCTCTCCCTAGGAGGGGCTACAGCTGGTACAGAAGCCGAAGTTGCCAAAATACTTCGCACTACTGACGTTACTTGAGCATCCACTGTAAGGACCAGGTCTAACAGTACCCCCAAGTGCCTCCTTGCCAAAACCTGTTCCAAAGTGATTAAACCACCAGTAACAGTACCTTTCCTCCAGTGGCATAGCTGGAAGGAGTGCCGCCCCCTCACCTGTATCCCTCCTGTGCCTGGAGGGTGTTCTGAGGGCCTTCTTGGCGCTGAGGCAGGAGATATTTGTTTATCCATCGGGATGTCTGTAACAGACTTGGTCCTTTTCCCAAAGAGTTCAGGGTACCAATAACAGGAGAGGTGTAATTGCCCGATAAGTGTACCAATTCCTGCTTTCCTCCAAGTCTGCTGTACACCTAGCAACTGTCAACTGCTCCCCTTCACACTCTGCAGGAATCCTCCAATGCAGATAGAATTACTCAAGAGGAGGATGCCAGGAAAGGGGGAGTACAATACCTAAACTCTCCTCCTTGTTCCTTTGAGGTCTTCATGGATGCACTTCCCCTCTGGTCACATAACCACACACCTGAACTAGCATAGAGAGTTTTATTAACAATACAACGATTTTATTTAGTAATACAACGAGGGATCTCTTCCACCCAAAACTGGGAAATAACAGGAAGAAGTCCAACAGCTAAATAGACAGATTTGAAGGTAACAAGGAAAACAATAAAGCTGGCTATTTAACTACAAACTTAAACTTACAAGGCTTGCCTAGTGATGGAACCAAACTGCCGTTCCATTCAGCAGAACCTCCCAGATGAATTGGAGCCTGAAAGCTAAAACTTAAAGGCTTAAATGTGTTAATGAAGTATATTCCCTGTTTATGCTTTATATTGTCTGTTATGCACCCAAAAAAGATACACATTCTATAGGATACCTAGGCATTCTATACAATCCCTAGGTAAGTATATATGATTAGAAGGAAATAAGCTTATTTCATACTTTGCCAAAAAGAAGGGTAGGCATTCTGTACCATCCCTGGGCAAATAAGTATGTAAGGTCAGAATGAAATGAGCCTCTTTCATACTTTGCCAGGCATTCTATAGAATCCCTAACTTTCACACAATGCCTGTAACATGCATATCCTCTTTATCATTATTACAAGTACTTATATGCCACTATTCATTGAAAAAAAAGGTAGTTAAATTTAGGTAGTTAAATTTTTTAAAAATGGTTCCCATTCCCAGTTGGGTTCTCAATCTAAAAATTGCAATTGCTTTCTCAGCATAATGGAAGGCTTAAGACTGTCCAGTGGGAATAATTCATTTGTTTATATTTACATAAGTATCCTGTGCTGTATCCCAGACACTTAACATTGTCCTCATTTTGAAAAATAGCTTATCATGTGGCATAGAGATTGCAGTTCACGAAACACAAGTCCTAAATCACCTTGAACTAGTCGTGCAAGCCTAAAGGCCAATTCAGTGCTTCAGCTTCAGGTCCATGAACCTACAGTCTCCCTGTATCAAATGATCCATGATTGCCTTTAGCCTTATAAAAATTATTCATACTACTACTACTACTACTACTACTACTACTACTACTACTACTACTGTAGTAGTAGTAGTAGTAGTAGTAGTAGTAGTAGTAGTAGTTAGTTGATTAAAATTCTTATATCTAAATAATTACACTTGCTTCTTGGGTGCTGTTTTCCTAATTCTCTTTAGCAAGAAGCTCTTACTGCCATCAAGATGCTACACAACTGTATTTGATGTGACATTAGAGGCTATAAAAACATCCGATTCGGTTAGGTGAAACAAATCTTTTGACATGCAAAGGTCAATCTATTAGAACTTTTGTGAGACAGACAGCTGTGGAGAGCAGTTCCAGGGCAAAACCGAAAGGCGGCCTGACAGCTTCTGCATGTTTTCACATCACAGTGTAGTTTTTATTAATTGCTCATTGGCAAATGCTCTTTATGGGAGGCAGGAACAAAGTCAGTGTCTTCATTGATGTTCAGTGTGGCCTGAACATTTCTGTTTGACAGTGTGGCCTGTCGTTGTGTCAGATCCATTTTTTCATATGTGGTCCGTGGTAGTCAGTGAGCAGCATCTTGACAAATGTTTCCACTAGTGGGAGTTCGCTCTGGATGGGGCCTTCTATGCCTGCAAGGTGTTTCTTGCACACGCAAAACACGCCTTCTGTTTCCAGAGGGATCTCCCAACAATGGAAGCACCAGTCAGGTTGCTGCCCTGAAGTTCCTCCAAGTTTGTATTTCAAAAAGTTGTTGTCCATCTACAGTAATTTTTGTGTGTGCATTTTTTTTTGTTTTAATGATGTGAAGTTGTATAGACTTCTGCATGGCTCCAAAACTGTAGCAAGTTACTTTAGTTACTCCTATCCTGAAGCACCTTATCCGAGTCAAGGATAGCTCAGCTCAGCACTATCCACATAGACTGGCAGCACCTCTCCAGAGTGTTAGTTGAGGTTGTCCCAGCCTGACCTGGAAATGCCAGGACCCATGTTCAGTGCATGGGCACTATTACTGAGCTACGGTCCCTTCCTGTGTAGTCCAACTCTTGAGGTCAGAAATTCTCAGGATGTTCCCATATTAAGAAGCTCCTACAACTTTAAACTTTGACTATTTTCTGAAACAAGACAGGTGACAGACCTAGCTCTTACGTTTTCTTTGGTTTCTTTAATGCTTCAATTGGTTACAGTCCCTATAACTGGTAAGTATTTGACAAGGAACTGTAAAGTTGCGAATGAAGTGATTTTTTTTGTTCCAATATATGGCTTAATGAATGAAACACTCTATTTAAGGGAACCTTGACGTGTTATTCACACTATTAGCTGGTTTAATGAAGCACACAAATGTTGAAATTAAGAACTCATGTGATGGTTTAAGGAGCTGGGTTATTTAATGTAAAAACACGATTACCCTTCCAGGATGTCATTTTGACTTTGATGCAGGCACTCTTTGGAATTTGAAATATCTATTTTGAATCAGACCTCCATCATGCCCCCACTGCTTCATTAAGTGCTGTCAGGGATCAAATGTCACAAGTGTTTCTGCTTAATGGGGCAAAACAGGACGGAGAGGGCACACATCCTTAAAACTGTAATTTAGAATGCAAGTTACTTGGCTACCAAATACTGTATGTCATCTCTGCGCTCTGTCCAGCACCTAGCACCGTTTCAGGACTAAATAAAAGTGAAATTGTAGAGGCTGATATATACTGATTATTTCCTTTTGATTTGCTTTCAAAGCTGTGTCATGCAGTGTAGGAGCACACATATAATTTCTCAATAAGTAGATTTTGTTTGGGGCTAGAAAGCAGCCAAGATTTAACTCCAGCATGCTTGAGAAATGGATTCACCCTTGAAGCCATCAAAACCCACTGATCCTTACACTGAAACATGTACCTATTTCAGCCTAACACGGCTTTGGTTGATATAAAAGTAGTTGGGGTGTTTTGAAAAGTCTTGGAAAGGTGCAGTAGCCCCGAGCACGCGGATTCCAGTATAGAAGTTTAGTTTTTGGCACTATGTATTGTGGAGGAAATATAAGACAGCCCCTGCATTGTGATCCAGAGCATGCTTACACTGAAGTAATCCCATAAGGGCCAGTGGAACTTACTGTACTTCCAGGAAAGTGCAAGCTTTGTTCTGGGGATCCCTATGGTGAGAACATGATGCAAAAATGCCCTTACTGGATCATGCCAAACTCCAGCTAGTCCAGCTCTCGGCTTCTGATGACCATTTGGGAACCTTAAGGTGAAGAACCATCTTTGAGTCATTGTTCTTAAATCACTGCCTATTGGTGCACACAAGCAATATTTAGGGGCTGCCGGCAATACAAGGCATGTGGGCAGAGGTGGGTTTTAGTTATGATGCATGTGGCTATAAACAGAAAATTTCCTTGAAAGACAGCAGATTATGGTTGTCATGTGGAGGCCTTTGTAACTGGGATGAACTATTTTTGCATAGTGGCTCACCATATAGGTAACAGAGGTTCATAAGTAACTTCCATTAGTCACTAAAATTGACCATTGGGAGAGTTAGAATGGATAAAAGGAAATACTTTTTTACCCAGCGGGTAATTAATCTGTGGAACTCCTTGCCACAGGAGGTGGTGATGGCATATGGCCTAGGTGCCTTAAAAAGGGGATTGGACATGTTTCTGGAGAAAAAGTCCATTGTGGGCTATAGGCCATGAAGGGTTGTGCAACCTCCTTACGTTAGTAGTGGGCTACTTCAGAATGCCAGGTGCAAGGGAGTGGCAACAGGATGCAGGCATCTTGTTGTCTCGTGTGCTTCCTGGGGCACCTGGTGGGCCACTGTGAGATACAGGAAGCTGGACCAGATGGGTCTTTGGCCTGATCCAGCAGGGCTCTTCTTATGTTCTTATGAACATGTTCTTCATAAAATATCCAGTGACTTTGGGACCAAACAAAGATTGGCAGCCTTGCTATATAAGCATCAGGCTTAGGGGTAGTTGGAACACAGAGTCCCAAGTCCACATGAATCTACAGTACAATTTAAGGCCAAGGAGCCAGACAATCAGCTCCAAAGCGTATACAGAGTAGCTGGTGATTACACATCATCAAGTTCAGGAAAGCACAAAGAGGTTGCAATGAAGTTCCAAACAACCTCCAGGCCCATCAAGCAATATCCAGAGATTGGGCTGAAACCTCTTCTTGCTGTCTGAGCTGATTTAGGTTGAGCAGCTTGAACTGAGGGTTTTTGACTGTTACTGCATTTTCTTCCTATCTGTGTGTGCATTTCTTTTTAAAGTAATCAAAATATACTCTGCTTACACATTTCTGTTTGACTGAAAATAACTGCATCCAATCTCTTGATAGAACATTGCACCAGCTAGAAACTGGACTGGAACTCAAGTATTTTACGTATTGCTTGTATTGAACATGACTTAATACTCAGGGCTCTTTTATAACCACAGATGAAAACCACAGTGCAACAGCAGAGTCGAGTCATCTGCTAGACGTGCCTCGCTATCTCTGTGAAGGAACAGAGTCTCCCTACCAGACAGGCCAACTACATCCAGCTATTAGAGTGGCTGATTTGCTGCAGCACATTAACCTCATGAAGACCTCTGATAGTTATGGGTTTAAAGAAGAATATGAGGTAAGAAGGAAGGGAGAAGCAGCAGTTCCTTTTTAAATTGGGGGAGAGCCCCCTTGAGGGTACAGCTTCTTGTTTGCAAGAAGGGCACTTAATTACAAGAAGATTAAAACGAATGTTTAATGGGATTAAATTTTTAAAAGATCACTTCTCACTGAGCGATTGCTTCAGACACGCTTGTACAAAGGGACTAGAAAGAGGCACTCATAATGCTGTCTGTTTGCTAACTGTATTTAGCGGATCAGGAGCTGGCCTCCGGAACACTCCCTGCTCCAAGTCCGTCCTCTTAACTGCTGTTATGCTCCTTGTAATTGCGCCCCATGCAGGCAGCCTTGACTGGAATACAGTCCGCATGCAGTGATGCAATTGCGACTGCTGTGGCAGGCTCTCTCTCTCCATCTGTTTGTCAAAGTGTATTCTACAAAGTCTGCATATATAGACACTGTGATCAGTGGCTGGGCACAAAGCCTATGTTTGTATTTTATTTATTTATTGAATTTATATCCTGCCTTTCTCCCCCGTATTGGGGCACCCAAGGCGGCTCACAGCATTTAAAATACAAACAGATATAGCCTCTCAAAGTCAGGGGTGTCAAGCTTGTTGCATACAGTGGTCCGAATAGCATTCATGTTGCCTGCTAAGGCCGGAGGTGACATCCCTAAGCAGGAAGTGATGATGGCCAGAAGTAATGACTTTGTTCTCACATGGAAACGCATTAGCTGCAAATGACAGAAGGGAAAATGTGCAAATCTTGTTCGTAATTTAAAGACATGAGACAGTCCATTATCACGCTAGGAGAGCCCAATTGTAATGGGGGTGGGAAGCTGGCTTCTGGGGGCTGCGTCCAGCCTTTGAGCCTTATGTTTGCCACCCCTGCTCTAAGTGAACAGATTTTGCACTCAGTAAGTGGAAGGTGGGGAGAGGGTGTGCAGATGCAATTCTTCCTCCACACATTGGCTGCTTGAAGCTTATGGTGACTTTCCAGGTTTTTTTTTTCTTAATCATATGGCTATTTCCATACAGGAAAAATGTTTGCAGTGCTTTATTAGTTCCTTATTTCAAGTTCAGATGCATGGCACATTACGTCCTGACTTCATTCACTCAGAGCTGTGTTTATTGGTCTTAACAACGTCTTTTGTTTCTCGTTTTGTTTCCCAGAGAGAGAGAGGCAGCACTAGCAGTTAAACGTTCTGACATTAGCCATCAGTGAGCAGTGGGGGGGGGGGGAAGACTTTTTTAATACTAATAAACACAAACTATGCTTGAAGGTTCACTCCACCTTATTTTGAGGAATATTTTCATTATGTACAAGCTCACCAGAAAGAAAAAAAAGTTTAGAAAGCAACAATGCTGAATTAAAAAAAAAAAATCACTTTGCCCCAGTAGTGGGAACTGAGCTTGTGGTTTTTCTTTCAAGGAATATTTTATACAGCCATGGAAATCCTTTTTTACTGACAAATGTTTGCATTTGCCCATTTTCCTATTCATAATTTGACAGTTGCTGATGTATATTTATATTTGGGATGGCAGAACTGGAGTGTAGCGGAGCCAGGAATCTTCCCCAACTTGCAGTGTTACCCCACTTGTATATTCCAATTGGACCAGAACCTGCTACAAAGCAACAGACCTGGTTCTGCTCTAGCCGTGCTTCCCTCCCACCAGGACTTATGGTTCCAGCCTGGGTTCTGGTAAAAGTGGAACTAGCCTATGTCTAATGTATATACTGGGACAAAATGTCAAAACAAATAAAAAAGCAATTCTGCTTCAATTATATGTGCCTTTCTTTTCCTACCTTTTTTTTTTTTAAGAGCTTCTTTGAAGGGCAGTCAGCTTCTTGGGATGTGGCAAAAAAGGATCAAAACAGAACAAAGAATAGATATGGAAACATTATAGCATGTAAGTTCATGGTGAATGTCTGATCATGCTGATAAACATTTCTGTCTACTACAGTTTAATCCCATCCTTTTATCGGAAGTTCAAAGTTACATCTGTGGCTTGTGCATTCCCATTTTATAATCACAACAGTGCTGTTCAGTCGGCTAGGCTGAAAGTGATTGGACCAAAGTCACCTATTAATTTCATTTGAACTCAGGTCTTCCCAGTTATAGTCTGGTGCTTTAACCATTATACCATACTGTCCTTTGAAATGTCTGATAAGATTTGTTTATACTTTGTTCATATTAAACTTTGTACATTAGTTCATTGCTCAATTAATTAATCAATCGTGAGCATGCACAATGTCTTTTTTGCTGTACTGGTTCTACCTAACATAAACTCTGCTGTCACATTGCATTTAATTACATGGATCAATCATCCAAGAAACTACCCCACTGAAAGTTGGTTATCATTTTTGAGTTTGTGTGTTGAAGTGTTTCTCTGAAAATTTGTTTTTCCCCCTTTTGTTTTAAATTTGAATTAACATTTTACTAAATTGCTTTTACATTGTTACACTGCGTCTGGTTTTCAGTTGATTGCCTCTGATATACTCCAGTCCAGTGATTAGAATCAAAGAATCCTGGCAGGTTCTCAGGAGTAAAGCTTTTGATAGTTAAGACCAAAGCACAAACAAAATTTGATTACCATTTTACAAGAAGACTAGAATCTGCGATCATGGTGCCGTTGGGAAAACAGCTGATAAAAACTTAGGCTTAGCTGCCTATCGTACTTGAAAGACTGTATTTTCAAATGCATGCACCGCAAGCTTTTCAAGAGCTTATCGTTTTAGTGATGGGCTGATATTATTATAAATACAAAATAGCGATGATATTGAGCCAGATTTTGAAGTCTTTATTCTCATGTTGACTATGAAAGTGATAGAAGGCCCAATGCTATCCACCTTTCCAGTGCCAATACAGCCTGGCAAAAAGGAACATATGTGCCCTTACCTTTGAGGAGGCTTCCATGACTCCCCCCCCCTTCATTGCAGGAGGCAGTGCACGCCCAATTGATGCAGCTGCATCATGGCTGGAAAGTTGGATAGGATTGGTCCCAAAGGCACTACAGCACAATCCTATGCATTGTCTACTCAGAAGTAAATCCCATTGTGTTCAGTGGGACTTAACTTCGAGTGACATGTGTATAGGACTGCAAGCGAAGGCAGTGGTTCCCAAACTGTGCGTCTGGACCCACCACTGGGTCGCAAGCCAAGTTCAGGTGGGTTGCAGCCATTTTGAAAATATGGGAAGATGGGACACTGGACAGTGGGAGGGCTGTGTGGTTGTCTTGCTTGTGTCAAGGTTGTAAATAGGCTTTTTTTCTTTTGGATTCACTTTCCTATTGGAAAATGATTGAGAAATAACCCAAGGTATTGCTGCCTTTTCAGGAAGGCCACAGGCTCTGTTGTCACAGTGACAGCACTTTCAGCCATGACATCACTTTTGGTAGGTCCTGGACAGATTGTCATTCTAAAAGGTGGGTCCTGGTGGTAAAACGCTTGAGAACCACTGACCTAAGGGATTATAGTACCTGCCATGACTGGGTGAATCATCACTGTACCTTTTTGTGTTAGACATATTTATGTTAAAGACAAATCTCACTGCAACAATATGTTTACAGATGACCACTCCAGGGTGATACTACAACCTGTTGAGGATGATCCTTCTTCAGACTACATTAATGCCAATTACATTGATGTAAGTAGATGGCACAGCTTGCTTGCTTGCTTTCCAGCTTCTCTCTGTGAAACGTTTTTCCATGTAATTCCTACAAACTGAATGACAACTTTATTTTTAATTAAGAACAAAATGTACACTTTTCCTTGTTCTCCGTCCTAGTACTCACTGACATTGTTGTGCTTTCTTTCACATCTGACTTTGATTTGGGCTGTAGATTTGGCTGTACAGGGATGTAAGTACCACTATATGTGAATAACAGCATCCTGTTATGACTATTTAATATAGCAAACATTCTCAGTTGCGTTACTCTTCTAATTTTTTTTTATTACTAGATATATGTGCATGCCTCACTGAATTAATCCCATTTATATATCTGGTCTTTTTAATGTTCCTTTGTGCTAATATTTTATGTTTGTACCTGTATTTAAAAGTTAGCTTAGTACTTTAGCGTAGCCATGACCACTAGCTAAACCACTAGCCAAACCAGGTGAACCTCTCCATTTAAGGGGGGAAAAAAACCACCACTTTTGCTTGATTATTACTTTTGAGTGCTTTGGTTAGTAGCTTTTATTTTGCATTCCATTTTCATGTGAGAAGCTGGATGGTATGATGTATAGTGTTGCTCCTGTAAAAGAGGCCTATATGGGATGTCTAATTGGAGGGAAGGAGGGGCTAACTCGCCTCCTTTTTTTAAAGGTTGTATGTATAACCTTGCTATACTGAATATTTCCTTCGTATTTATTCTTCAACTCTCAATTCAATATAAAATATAATATACACACAAACATATATATATATATTTAGGAGCATAGTGGATTCGTGCAATTTGTTCAAAGTGTAAGGAAGTGTGATCATATTTGCACAAGTGAATCTGAGCTTGTGCAAGCAGCCTATCTTGCTCTGCCCCTGTCCCCTATCTTGCTCTGCCCCTGTCCCCTGCCCCTGTCCCCTATCTTGCTCTGCCCCTGTCCCCTGAACTCCATGAGACCAGTTCTGGAGATTGGTGGATGCTACAGGAGGGAGTGGGAGGCTGCAGGAGGAAGAGGAAATGAGCAGAGGCACCTTCTGCAAATTGAGTGGAATTTTCCTCTCCCCTTCCTTCTGCCATTCCATATCCCATGCCTTTCTTGGAGGTCTGAACCAAAAAAGTGAATGGGGGGGGGGACTGTGGTGAGGAAGGAGATGGGAAAAGGTCCTTGCAAAAGCTTCATTCAACTTGTCTAGAGCCCATCCCGTGTAAATTTCACTTACACCATAGATTATTTGTAACCAAATAATGACATTTAGGGCACAATCCTAACCAACTTTCCAGCACTGACATAGCTGCATCCTGCAGTTGTGGGGCAGTCACGGAGGCCTTCTCAAGGTAAGGGAATGCTTACTCCCTTACCTCAGAGCTGCATTGCCGTTACCCTGATGCTGGAAAGTTGGTTAGGAATGAGCCCTTAATGGAATATTTTCAAATGTAACAAGAGTTTGAATATGATTTTACTGAAGCGATGGTGAAACAAGGAGCAGGAAACATAAGATAACTAAATGAATGTAAAGCCGATTAAGGTGGTATGTCTTAATAGGATATTTTAGAGTTGAAGGGCTTTTATATTTATCAGGATTGATTTTAGTGCATATCTTTTAAAAATTCTTGGTAATTAATCATTAACATTATAAGAGTGCAATCCTAAACTGGAGTGGGCCACCATAGTTAGGCCAGCAAAGTTTGCTTGGCACAAGGGACACCGTAAAGTATGTTTGGACCACTCTCGGAGTCAGACAGGCCAGCACACAGATGTGCACCATCCTCCCTGACTCAGAGAGCGATCCAAACGTGTTTTACGGTGGTCCTTGTCCCAGCCAAACTTTGCTGGCCTAACTGTGCCGGCCTAACTTCTGGTTAGGAGTGCACTCTTAAGTATGCAAAAAAAATATTTCAGGCAGCTTCTGTTATTTTCATAGAGTCGCAGAAATACTTGTACAAAGTACAAATCTAACTCTATTTGTTCGGTCACCGCTTTAGAGAAGAATTATTTTCTACATGTATCTGCCATGGCCACACTTTTAAATTGGCATTTCTCAACAAATGAGTCAACTTCATTCGGTATTTATTTTCATAATAGTAATTTCATAGCTCAGTCAGTAGAATACAGTTTGCTTTATCATAGAGGAATGATGCAATCCTACTTCTTTCAGAGGAATTTTTTGTTCTTAAAATTATCTCTAGTAATATCGAGGATAAACATCAGTTGGGTAGTCAATTACAAAGGGCTTTAGTCCTGCTTAGGGATAGCCCGCCTTCATACTTATACATTTATGTATGAACGGATATGGGGATGTAGCTAAAGAAAGTTAGTCATGACTGAGTTCCAAGGAAATTAATGGGCTTTAAGTTAGTCATGACAGCCCTGTCTCATTGCTTTCAGTGGTGCTTAATCATGTCCAGCTTCCTTTGGTCACAGCCTATGGAGTAGTTTCCTTGCAAGCCAGCGCTTACTAAATTGCTTTGCAATTCTTATTCTACTTACACTACTTAAAGCAATGGAGCACTGCCACATATTTGAAAACGATATTGTAACAAAGCATCAGTAGTACATATATGTGTGTGTGTGTATATATATATGTATACATGCCTTTATGTAAAGTGCTATATATACACACCATTTGAATAATTCCAAAATCCTTTTTATATAATTACATAAAGTATTTTGTATAATAGTGCATGCAGATTTTCAATATGTGCACACGTACGCATTGTCCAGCTCTAACATTTCAGCTGTTCTGCTTGTTATTTATGGCTCTAATATAATTTGTGCATTCATAGCGAAAGGTTTTGTTAGGTTTTGCTAACAAAGTCCTGTTGTTCCATGAGTTATTATATGAACTAGTATATGAACTATTTTCATTAAAAACAAGTGAAGGTTACATGGCAGTTTAATTGAATTTAGCACCTTGCACAAAGCTGATATTAAATAATAGCTATAGATTTCACATAGTATTTTTTGTCTACTTACAAAACTTGATTTCCCCTAAAGTACATACTATATTAAGTCATGATATTTGCATTCAACCTTAAGCACATTTACTCAGCAATGAGACCCACTGAAATTATTGGGGCTTATTAGAGAGTTGGAACTGGAATGTTGAAGGGAATCAACTGAAAATGGCTGACGCTGTTAGCCTCAACAACTATTACTGGCCTGCTTTGAAAAGATTACCTGTAAATGTCTTAAGTATGACTAACAGCCATTATAGAAATCAATGCATTTTGTTGTTTCAGGGATACCAGAGGCCAAGTCACTATATTGCAACCCAAGGTAAGAGTTAGTTTGATGGAGTAGTTACCACATAGTAAATACTCATCGTTCTCTGTCTATATACACAAACACTGAAACAGTTATACAGCTTGGAGTATGGAATAGTGCAAGTTTGTTTTCCTCAGTTTTAAGCAGCATTTTAATATCTGACCATGTTTGTATATGTTTGAGTTTTGTGCTGAGTTTTGTACAGAACTCTGTCTCGTGGGACTTCCCCTATCAGGGGGGATAGCACTGTACACACAAGGGGGGATGTCTTCGGCAAGCTGCCCCTTAATTGAAGCAACCCTACAATGGATACAAAATGTGTGTGTGGTTTCAGTAAATGTAAGGCTCTGGATTTGTGTTTCGGATCCTTGCATTGATTCTTTTTCTCGCTCTTGTATTAATGACTAAGGGCCCAATCCTATTCCAACTTTCTAGTACTGATGCAGTTCCAAGGTAAGCCAACAAATGTTCCCTTATCTTGAGGAGGCTTCCATAACTTCCCCTGCACCACAGAATGCAACACGCATTCTGGGACAGATACATCAGGGCTGGGAAATTGGACAGGATTTGGCCGTAATCCAGCAGGTGCCAAATCTGGCCCTTGGCGTCTGGTTTGGCACCTTCCCTATCATGCGCAGTGCTTACCAATCCCCGCTGCTGCCTGTTACCGTGCCAATCAATCATTTTAGGAGGTTGTGCCAGGCAGCCATTTTGCTGTCTGTCGCCCCAGCAGGCTCTGCACCTGGATTTCCAGGCAGACCGGACTGGCTTCCTGAGACAATCATCTGGCAAGATAACCAGCAGCAGAGTGGAATGATAAGCGCTACACATGACAAGGAAGGCTTTTTCAGGCAAAGCAGTCCCATGGTTTGGAGCCTGCTGAACTAGAGAGTAGACCAGGCATCACACAGTGTGAAAGACAAGGCTATTTGACTTGAAGCAGGGTCTGAGTCTTACATAAAATGTTTGTTGCCATAATTCATAAATGTATGGCACACAACCTAAGATTCTGAAGAATATATAATAGTAAAAATTAACCGTTACTATAAAGTGGTTTTGCCCCAAAAGTCAGAGATTTCTACAGGCTTTCTATTTCTTTAGTGCTTAGCTGACCCCATGGACCTGGTTTGACAGTGTGAGAGCCTTCAAAATAATACTTTGCTAGAGCTGGAAGCAGCGGCGTCATTCACCCAGTACGCTGGGCGGGACTTACCTTTGAGTGGCAGTCCGCCAGTTGCATCACGCTGCGTTCCGCCGCTTTCCCGCCCGCCCCGGATGCCGCTGGCTGGAAGCCTTCCTTTCTGGAGTCATTTAACATCTCAAATTGTATCTTTAATTATGCAAGCTATATAAAATTAAGTGCTGTTAACTATTGGATCATTTTAATCTCTTAATATATCTGTAACTAATGCCTGCTTCAGGCCACTGCAGTTACAAATAATATAATTCACATGTAGCTACTTGATGTGCTTAAAAATTGCATGGCAGTGTGTCTATGTGCATTCCCTTGCTTGTCATTTATTCCTAAAAAATTAGAATTGAATTTCAGCTGTGTTCAAAATGTAGGCTTTAATTGCTCTTTCTTTGAAATGCTATTAGCTGAGCATTTAGGCCTAATGTACCATCTAATAATAATATTTGTAGTTGGATGCTGTCATGTGGAGCAATTAATTCTAAAGTTCTACTATGGGCAGGGTATCAAGTTTTGTTGTTTCCAGTAAATCTTTGTGGGTGGGGCACAAATACAGTTTTCCAGGTCTATAGCAGAAGTCGTGAGAAGGTGACTTTGCATATGTTAATGAATTCATATTTGTGGCTAAACTCTACTAATTCTCAGATATCAACTTATTCTGGTATAAGGCAAGTTGAAGAGTCTTAATGCTTACTACATTTTTTAAAAACTATTAATCTGCTTTCAGTGAGATACTTCAACCCTAATGATGCATAAGTTATTAGTGCACAGCAGTTTTGGAAGGATTACTGAAGTCCTCCTTACCTAAGAAAGTAACTGACAGTTATTTCAGAGATCAGTGGAATTGTGGTGACTTAACAGTAATTCAAGTACATTTTGTCTTCCAGGCCCAGTCCATGAAACAGTGTATGATTTCTGGAGAATGATATGGCAGGAGCAATCCGCATGCATTGTTATGGTTACAAATTTAGTGGAGGTTGGCCGGGTAAGTAGTGCCCTAGGAAAAGTTACGTTTTTTATTGACAAAAGAATGAATCGGTAGAGTTTAGGTAGGTGCCAGAATTTGCGATTTGAAACTAATGCAAGTGAACTTCTGCCAGATTTCCTTCCTGTATTAATAGCCCAATCCTACCATTTCTCCATCCCCTGCCAATTCAGCCTGGGCTGTGCTCTGCAGGGGTCAATCCTACAGGAACATTTGTTCCCTTGCCAGGGGTAAGCAAGTGGGTAGGCCTTTCCACTGGGTCAGCTTCAGTCTGCACTGAGTGGACCCAAGAAGACAGATCAAGACCAGGAAGGGGAATACTGCAGCTACCAATACTCAGTGGCATTTCTACAGGGATGGCAAAGCTCTAAGTTTTGCAAGAAGCCTTACCTTGCAGTGGAAATCACTCCCCTCCTGCACCGTTTTAGCCAATCTTGTCGTTGCTTACTGGCTACAGCAGCAAGGGAGAGGAGGGATTTACATGACAGGGTAAGGCTTCTTACAACACTTAGAGCTTTGCCATCCCTGTAGAAACGCCTCTGCCAATACTGCTCCGGTTTCCTCCCAGTTCCACCCTCTCCCCATTCCAGCCATGTACATATACCATGCCAGACTCACCTTCCTGGGTTAGGTGTTGAGCCTCCTGTGCTGTTGCCATTTGCAGCTGTGCTCCTAAAATGGCTGCCAGTAGCACACTGCATGCAGCCCCAGAAGCCATTTTATAACAGTGGAGCTATGTGCAACTATTGTAAATCCTTTCATGCAATGGCCCACTCTGGGCCAGCGCGAATTTATACACAAGCAGATACAAAGCAGATTTATACAGAAGACTGAGTCACATAAAAACAAGTGTTAATGGGACCAAATTTTACAGTTGATCAAATTTTACAAATTTTACAGCGTTTCTCAACCAATGGTATTTGTACCACCGGTGGTACTTGAGGTGGTGTCTGTGGTACGCATGGGACTCGTGATACCACGTAGTGATACCAGCAATGCAACACAACTAGTAGTGGTAGGAGGCCCGGCGTGGTGCTCCAGCATGCACTTTTGCACACCTGAAAATGCCCTTCTGTTTGTCCTGGATGTCTTACTGGTGTTGGTTGCCCTCCCTATCCGGAAGTAACTGGCGATTTCATCATCCCCAATGGAATTCCACTGCTGGTGGAAATTCCAATAGATGGACCATGTAAAGTGATACAGCGAGGGACAAATGTTGAGAAACGTTGCTCTAGAATGTATGTAAGAATAGCAGTCTTGTGAATTGGGCCACTGCAGAGCATATTCTATGCACATAGGCCCTGTGCATGCACATTGTATGGATTTTCAGAGGGTCTGGAGGTGGAAGAAGTGTAACCAAGAGATAAAGGCAGGAAGTTACTCTCCCACCACCATGCTTAGAGGGATCATCTGAAAATGCCAAAACAGTATTAATCATCATAGCATTCCATAAAGCAGTGGTATTCAAACTTTTTGGATTGGGACCCACTTTTTAGAATGGCACTCGTGTTGGGACCCACCAGGAGTGATGTCATTAACATGGAAGTGATGTTGTGGCAGGAAGTGACATCATGAAGCAGGAATTGTTGTCATTGTAACATAATAAAATGACACTCCTAAAATGTAAACTGTAAAAGGCATTCTTGGACTGAAGCAGTTGTACAACCATGAAACATCCCTGATAGAAAGCAAAATTAGGACAAAATATGTTCAAATTCAAACTGCTATCATTCACAAAAGGAATAGAAAAAGAATAAGGTCTGCAGTTTCCAAGACGGCTGCTTCCAGGTTTCCGCGACCCACCTGACATCCCAATCCACAGTTTGAATAAAACTGCCATAAAGCATACATGAGGATAACATGTTTTATCCAGACACCTTTAAGCATCCGATGTTGAACATGATTTGGCCAGTTTACTAACCCTTTTGTTGTTCCAACATGCTACTGTCATCTTCTCTAAGGCCTTAACATGTAGGTAGTATTAATAGGCTACATGTGTACCCAAGGGACTATCTAGTCAATGTTTTGTGCCTTTGCCTTCATTTGATTGGAGACATTTTTACTATGTTCTTTGTAGGTTAAGTGCTACAAGTATTGGCCTGATGACACTGAAGTTTATGGGGACTTCAAAGTTACTTGTGTGGAAGTGGAGCCACTGGCAGAGTATGTAGTTAGGACCTTCACCCTTGAAAGGGTAAGGATATTTACACCTTCCTAATATGGATTTCAAATATGTTGTCATTGTAACATTTCATGGTACAGTGTCCATGTGTGAGGCAAGCACGTGATGCTGTTCCTCCTCTGTCTGTTTGACACAGTTCGTCCCAAACCAGCCTGGGCAAAAGGAACTGAACCTTAAAAAATCTTCCTGATCCTCAACTATCTTAACAGCGCTTCCTATGCTTTGACCACTCCTGTTTATTTTTCTCCTGTTTACTTTGCCCTTCCTCCCAGAAGTTCAGAGTGGCATATGTGGTTCCTTTTGTCCTCGCAACAACCCTGTGAAGCAGATCAGGCTGATGCTGATTGACCCAGGGAATCATGATGATCACTAGACTAAGCAGGGATTTGAACCTGGCTCTTCCAGGTCTAATTCCAACCCCAAAACAGCAACACCGTCCTGACCCTCTTCTGGGTTTTCATGGTACTCCATGATTTTAATTTTTGTCTCAAGTGTCCTATCAATATTTCTGCCTAGAGATGGGCGAACATCACCGTAGTTGCATCAAGCTATCAAGGGTGTTGTGATCTCTTCAAGTAATCCCAAAAGCTTGAAGACTTCAGCAAGGCTTTTTTTTATAAGTGCAAACTTATTATTAAGTGCACCTTTTTGTGCAATCCTGTATATGCTTACTAGGAAGAAAGTCCCATTGGGAACTACCAGGTAAGTGTGTATAGCAGTGGCGTCACTAGAGTTTGTGTCACCCGGGGCAGGAGGTCGGCGCGTCACCCCCCGAGATGCACGTCACCCCTCCTCCCAAACCATACAGAATGAATTACAAAACCATATGCACAACCTAAATGCAGTGTTATCACTAGGGTTGGTGTTACCCCCCCCCAATCAACTTCATTTATTTATTTATTTAACTATAGTAAGGTCACCCAACAAATTAGTAACCAACAAAAAACCCGTGGCCAATTTGATGACCCTCACACAATTAAATAAAAGATCTGATATTAGCTCTAATGCATGGAAATGAGAACTGACTCATAATAATGATTTTTTTTATCGTGATTTTTACATAAAAAGTTGTATTTTTGTACTTTTGATAGAATGAAGATATTACAGTCTGGGGTTTTTTCATTGAATTCTGGGTGAAATTCCACATCCAACGGTATATAACATGATGGTATTATTCCATAAAACCATGATTTTTTAAAAAATTGTTATTTTACATTAAAAGTTCTATTTTGGGATTTTAGTTTTATGGCCATAACTTTTGATAGAATTAAGATATTACACTCTTATGTAATTAAGATACATAAGATATTTTGATAGAACTAAGATATTAAAAGATATTCAGTGGTTTTTTTCATTGAATTCCGGGTGAAATTCCACACCCAAACGGTATATAGCATGAAGGTAGTATCTTTTAAACCTGCAGTTTTAGCAACTTTTGGTCCCTGGTGGTGTCATCCCCCCCCTCGTGCGCGTCACGTGGTGTGGCCCGCCTCCCCATTATGCCACTGTTGTATAGGATTGCAGCCATATTCTTGTACTACATAATTGACAATTCTCACTCCATTCTTGAGGGTTTTCTTCATCTCTCTTGGAATAGTGTGCTATCAACCTAATTATTAATATAGACAAGCTGCATTCCAGGTCTTCCTATTTGTCTCAAAACTGTAATTCCTAATGATGTTTTCATTTGATGACCATGATTTGTTGTATCTCTTCATCTTCACATCTGTAAACACAATCCCATACAACTCTGCATTTCTCCTGAAATTCTCCTGTTTATTTCTCCTTTAAAATTATGTATTACGAGTCTCAGGGGATTGGCTCTTGATCATTTCCTTCTGAAAAATGAACTAATATTATGTGCAAATTGAAATTGTGGTATATAATCAATATAAGTTTGTAACTTGCGCCTCCTCATTTTAATATTTCTACTGTATAACTCTTCGGAGTTGCTTTCCTGAGGGCTGATTCCTGCTTTCTTCTGCATGCAAGCATGTGTGTTGTACTCCAGGAATTCTGGGAAACTGTTTTCATACTTTGTAATTTTATAATACATATGACATTGGCCATATAAATTTCCCATTTCAAAATACAATAAGAAAATAGTACTGCATTCAATATTGCATTGGGTTTACAGAAGAAGCCGATAACGATCAACTGACAGTTTATATTTATAGTCATGCATAAATTCAACTGCAAAAGTACAATTTTAAGCAACAGTTGTCATATTTTTGTCTTAGAATACTAACAAAAATGTTTATTGATTCTGACAGTTCTGCTTGCCTCAGAATTCAATATTTTGATTTTAATATTGTTGTTCTTTCTTCCTATCGTAACTCATCAAACGAAGGAAAAAGCAATGTGTGTGGTTTTTTTTTTTTCTTCAATTTTGACAGAGAGGTTATAACGAAATCCGTGAAGTTAAACAGTTCCACTTTACTGGCTGGCCAGATCATGGAGTACCTTACAATGCCACAGGCCTCCTTTCATTTATACGCCGCGTGAAACTCTCTAACCCGCCTAGTGCTGGCCCTATTGTTGTGCATTGCAGGTGTGTAGAGAAGAGGTAGATGCATTTTCTATGACTTATCGATGTGTGCATGAGCTGTAGTGTCTCGTGAAATGGTCTTTGTGTGGACATTGTGTTTCTCTGGTCATGTTTATAGGATTAGTTTTTCTTTCTCACATTGTCAGTTAGACTTAGCCTAATAAGAATGAAGTCCAGAGAGCATTTTAATACATCTTTTGTATATATTCTATTGAAGGCATATGGCACCATTCACTTCTATTTTCTATTTTCTGTTACATTTAATAACCATTTAGGAGTATTTCAAGTATGTTGAGGCTTAGGGCCAGTTCAGATGTTTGAAAAACCTTCCACATGGAACGTGCTGTGTTTCTGGAAACACAGTAGAGTGGAAGTAAGTGACATCTGATGCAACAGTATGTACCTGGTTTTCTTGGCTGCTAGTAATGAATGCAGCAGCTAAAAATGTGCCACCATAACAGCTGCAGGAAAGCAGCACTGTACAAAGTTGTGATCTTTGTACACACAAGAAGTCACAAAATTGTGATGTGTATTCTAAGGCTTGCTACCTCTGAAGGAAGGTTCCCGCTCAAAATGAAGAAATTGAATGTGCCCTACATGTTTCAGGGGCACTGAAAACAACAAAAGAGAAAAGATGCTATTAATGGCTCAAGTCTGCAAGTGGCAAGCTTCTGATTCCTCACACCAGCGTTCTGTCCATTGGCATTAGTTAAGTCAGTGTGGTAGGTGGGAGGAAGTGGGCAGTGTTTGGAGTGCAGAGAAGAGTGAATTGAAGCCAGAAGGGGGGTTGGTATCAATGGCAGTGCCAATATCTTATCTCCTCAATCTTGACCAGCCTTCCTGGGTCACTCATTGCATCAGCTAAATTGCTGGCACAGGTCTGAGTAGACCCATTCAGGTAGCAAGGGCTTACTCAGAAGACCACTCAAGGGCATGATACTCCCCTTTGGGATACAGCGCATGCACACATTACCACATGGGGATCTCTCTTGGATTGGGCTGTAAGAGTATAAAACATTAAAGATTATATCCAGCTATCTAACACATTCTGCACAAGAACACATAACATGTATTAATATGTGTTGTTTCATCAACTCTGAGATTACAAATGCCAAAGTTTTAAGGCTTCTATAAAGAACAAAAAAGGAAAGCTTTGCAATGAGAATGTTTTTGTTTATAACTTGTTAGTAGTTTGAGGGAGGATTTTCCTTTGTACTGTGAGGAATACTTTGTAAAGCGTTTTCTGATTTATTCTAGTGCTGGAGCAGGAAGAACTGGCTGTTACATTGTAATTGACATCATGCTAGACATGGCAGAAAGAGAAGGTGTTGTGGACATCTACAATTGTGTCAAAGCATTGCGCTCACGTCGTATCAATATGGTACAGACAGAGGTATTGTGTTCAGTAATCTGTTACTAATTACCAATGCTGTAGGTTAGGGGGAGCATGATAAGAGGGTTATAAAATTATATAGCTTAGGAAAACATTCTTCCGGGATATTTTTTTGACAACTTAAACCTGGCGGCTTTGGGATATGGTGGAAAGATTTCATAAAATGGTGCCTTTCCCGACTCCTTTTGCAACAATTCGTGTCTTTTTGTATTATCCTGGTGGCAGCAATCGCACTCCTTTCTGTTGCTGGGCAGTATTCCTTTAACATGTCATTACTTTGTCTTTGGAATCTGCCAGAGGCAGGGCAGGGGCAGGAGCAGGAGGTTCTGCTTTCACTCTGTCCTTTTTCTGAGTAGGAAGGATGCAGGAAGCACTGAAGAAACAACATCCAGGAGCAGCACAGAGAGTGAATGATGCCTGCAGTAAGCAGGGTGGGCACTTTGTCCCTGCTTCTTTCCTGGGCAGATCCCTCAAATGCTCCTCCTCTCATTCCTTGCCAGCAGGGTGGCAAAATTTGGGAGGGACCATCTCAATCCATCTGCATCAGAACAGATAAAGATTCTTTCCCTTCTCACACACTAATAGAACTCAGATCAGCAGTAGGTTCACAGCAGGCAAAAGGAAATACTGTTTGGCACCTACTGAATAGCAATTGGACTAGAAGTAACTATGTATTTTTTATATTAGTTTAGCTTCTGAAGGACCAGAAGTAGGATGTATAGTACAAACTTAACAGAGGCGCATCATGCGACCAATGGTTGTCATAGAACAGAAGAGAATATGTGCGCAGTGGTGTACCACAGTATAAAAACAATGTCAAGCAAAAAAAAAGGCACAGCTGTGTCATTTACGACTTAATTGTCAGCACTGCTGGCAAAGAGCATTTGGAAGTGCATATGTCTCATCCTGATTTTCCATTTCCATACATTTCTGTTAGCTCTTAACATCTGGTTTTCAATACTCAGCTCACAGATTATTTGACTGGCACTAACTTTGTAAAGCAGCCATTACTCTGCAGTGCAATATAATAATGGTCATAAGAGGCTATCCAGGCAAGAGTCCAACTGACAAATGCAGAATGTCCTGTTTAAAAAGCAAACTCAGCACTGCATGGAGTTAAATGCTCTCTCACACCAGACAGCAAAGTAAACCTCCAGCAGCAACAATGATGCTTGGTCTAGTTTCAGACAAGAGGGTAACCATTTTTCTCCTATATAGGGAAAGTATTTCAGTGTTTAATTACTGCATTGTATCTAAAGAAGGAGACTATATAGGTCATGAGAGTTTAGGCTGAAATGAATTAGTTGCTCTTTAAGGCGCCACAAGATTCTTAGTAATATTGGTACTATAGTTTTACTATGAATGTACTTGGCACTTCTATAGAATAATGTAAGGTGGAGCTTCAGCCCTGAAGAGTTTACAATCTGTGTAGAAAAGATAATACGTGGATAGCCTTAGAGCACAATCCTAAACTGGAGTTAGGCTGGCATAAACTAAGACAGCAAAGTTTGGCCAGCACAAGGGCCACCATAAAGCGTGTTTGGACTAGAGAGTCAGGGAGGATGGCTTACATCTGTGTGCTGGCCTATCTGAGAGTAGTCCAAACATACTTTACGGTGTCCCTTGCGCTGGCCAAACTTTGCTGGCTTAGTTTATGCCAGCCTAATTCAGTTTAGCATTGCGCCCTTAGGGTTTTCTAGATCTAGCCAGTAAACATTTCTACACTTACAGCCCAATCCGAACTAATTCTACAGCACGAATGCAGCTGTGCCAGCAGAGCATATGCTGCATCCTATGGCTTTGGGGGAAGTCAGAGAGGCTTTCTGGAGGTAAAGGAATGTTTATTCCCCTTAACTCAAGGCTGTGTTGCAGTTTCACATCTCACAGTCCAGAACTGGCTGAAACTGGCA
>JAJKFI010000050.1:375841-429456 GCA_029204185.1 Lerista edwardsae | reverse complement strand
TCTCCAAGCCCCCAACTCTGCTACTATTTACACAAATACACAACAGGCTGCATTGCAACTGCATCAGTGCTAGACACTTGGTTAAAGGTAAAGGTTTCCCCACGACCGAATGGTCTAGTCGTGACTGAATGGTCAAAGCCTGTAGAGCCGGCGTTTTGTCCGAAGACAAGCTTCCGTGGTCATGTGGCCGGCATGACTCTACGCCGTAGCGTACGGAACGCCGTTCCCTTCCCACCGAAGTGGTCCTTATTTATCTACTGGCATTTAGGTGCCTTCGTACTGCTAGGTTGGCAGGAGCTGGGACAAGCAACGGGAGCTCACTCCGTCACGCAGTCTTGAACTCCCAACCTTGCGGTCGAAAGCCCAGCAACAGCGGATTAACTCTCTGCGCCACCACGTCCCTAGAGGGTTCCTCATAGACACTTGGTTAGGACTGGGCTATTATTTTGCAAACTACTCAAGGCTGAGGCTCTACTTTATGTTGTTCTGTAGAAATGCCACATCCATTAATAGTGAAACAATAATGGGAGTGATGATAATAATACCAGGAATGGGAACTTGGCACAGCAGCAAGACTCGAGCTGAGTCCCAAGTCTCTGCGTGAGTCCTAGTGGATGCCTGTAGCAACTTGCCCTTCCCAAAAATTCCCTAGTCATGTTGACGAGTCACGAGTCTGTTGTGAAGCAGGTGGCATGGGTCAGGTGTGCCAGGGCACTGACTAAAAGAGATTGGGCAAGTAGGGAGAGGGCGGGATGGACAACATGAGGGGGCAGAAGCAGCAAGTGGGTGCAGGGTCACACACAGCACCTGGCAGGCTTACGTTGCCAGTACGACCCAATCCTTCGCAGCTTTACTTAGGAAGTAGTTCCATTGTGGCTGCTCATTGAATGAGGCTTCTTCCTCCCAAGTAATTTGATTGCTGGGAACCGCCTCCTGACGACATCCCCACCTCCTCCTTTTCCCCTTGCCTGGGCTTCTCCAGCCAGTTCTAAGGCAAGAACCCCTTCTGCCCTTTGCTGTGCAAAGAAAAAAAAACCCACCACCCATCCTTCCTCCAATGGATAATCAGTTCCTTCAGAGATGGATAAGAGAGCCTGCTCCCGCCTCCCTCCTCCCCACCTCCTGCTCAGTGCAAAGCAGTGCCCTTCCCTGCCTCCTGGCTAGAACTGTCGTCTTCCACAACGCCTTTCACTATAGAAGTAATAGAACAGTAGGCCAAGCCCTTTCAGATACTTTAGGACAATTTTTTGGAAAAGCCTGCTCTCTTTCCAAGAATATCCAAACCTCAGACAGATTCAGCCCAGGGGAATCTTCTACCAGCACTAGCCTTCTCTTCTGTGAGATTCTCTCCCCTATCCTTTCCCACTTGTATGTTTCCCGTGGAAGTGGGGGTAGCATTCAAATGCATTCTCTAAGTTTTCCAGCTCTCTATGGAGGTTCCTGAGCTTAATGCTTTAATTCTCAAACCTCATTTCAGTAAGAACTCTGGGAATTGTCTTTTTTTTTTTTATCCCGGATCTTGAGTCAGGGGGAATTCAAAACAAAACAACTCTACACTTCTCAGAGTTCACATCGGTTTTGAAACTTATTTATAACCAAGGGAAATTTTTTTCAGTATTTTAAACAGAACCCTTTGCTTACAATGTGTGTGCATTCTGCCCATGCTGTATATGAGGAGTGTTCAGGGGAAGCACCCAGATCTCTAGCTCTTTCTTAACACTGTTTTCAAGTTTGGGGGATGAAAGCTGCTGCTAACAGAAGCAAAACTGGCCTGAAAGACAGACATGTAAAAATGGAAATGCTAAAAAAATCTCTGCTTAAAACAAATTACAGATACCTTTGCAATTGAGCATCGGTGAACTTAAATTAGCCATTCTCAGAAAATTCTCCCCCCCCCAATTAAATGAATCCCAATTAAGGAATGAGTTATACTTAAAGATGCTTACCTAGTATCAAAATGGATTGAGTTAAGCTTCCTTAAATAAGATTCCTAGTGAGAAGTTAACTGAGAGAGATTTGTTTCTTTTTAAAAATAGATTGCTAGAATATTCTTCTGTTGCTTCTTTGGCAGGAGCAGTATATCTTTATTCATGATGCCATCCTGGAAGCCTGCTTATGTGGAGAAACCGCCATCCCCGTCTGTGAATTCAAAGCTGCATATTTTGATATGATTAGAATAGACTCTCAGACAAACTCTTCACATCTCAAAGATGAATTTCAGGTAATTTTAGTTGTCAGTTGCTTTTCTATATAACAGCCATTTCTTTGCCTTTATAGTTATATATAGTTGTTTTTTTTCTAAAGGCAACTTTTAAATATCAGATTCATAGCCTTTGGTCTCCTTTTTGTGTGTTAAGCCAAACATGTCTCCTTGTTCTTTCATTATGAACTTTGCAAAATTTCTATAAATGCAGAACAGCATTTGCTGAGTTTAATTGCCACAGTCCCCCAATTCATTTGAACAGCAGTGATCTTTCCCCTGCCAAGGCAATTTTGCATTTTAAATAAGTGTGGAACAGCTTGCATACATTTTATATAGTACTTTTCCTATGTTCATCTTTGAGGTAAAGCGATATTATATATTGGTTGGGATGCAGAGTAAGAACTGATTCTTTATACGCTGAGCATCTACTGTCTGTTGGTGACTGAAATAGAAGGGCAATTCAACAAATCCCTTTGCTTTGCTTGTGGCTTTTTGGCATTTCCAACTTTTGATATTACTTAATGTCCCTAATCTGTCCAAGGGTGTGAAGTGCTGCAGCCTAACAATTTTTTTTCCTACCATTTTAGACCCTGAATTCTGTGACCCCTCGGCTACAAGCTGAAGACTGCAGTATAGCGTGCCTGCCAAGGAATCACGACAAAAACCGCTTTATGGATATGCTGCCACCTGACAGATGTCTGCCTTTTTTAATTACTATTGATGGCGAGAGCAGCAACTATATCAATGCTGCCCTTATGGACGTAAGAAACTATTTCCTTTGTCCCATATAAGATGCCTTGAAGGTGGGAGCCAAGTTGTTTCAATGCCCACTAACTGTTCTTTAACGTTCTGAGCCCAGTTATTTCAAGCTCTCAGTAGCTTGTTGGAACTGAGGATTAATAAAGGAACTCTAGCAGGACTTTTATGATTTGTATGTTAATTTACAGCAAGTTCAAGCAATTTGTCTTTAACTAATGACTGCAGTCCCGTGAGAAATAATAGATTAGCGAGCAGAACATTGGAGAAATAATATTCGCTTCAGCATATTGCGTAGCTGCTACCATCTGTACATGCAAGTTTAATTTTTTGTATGCAAATGAATGTGCTCAAACCTTTCCGCATTTGCTTAGAAATATGTATTGAGAAATATATATACCCCACCTTTCTCAATTGAGTAAAGATTGGTAACAACCACAATAATTGAAAGTATAGTTGAAATACCATTAAATAAACAAAGATTAACAAGCCACAAAAGCAAACAGTAACAGAGAGGGAGGGAGCAAGAGAAACCTAATACTGGGGAAGACTGTGTTTGTTTGTTTATATCCTGCCTTTCACTAGTCCCAAGGAAATAACAGATTGGCAAAAGCCATTGGGGCAACCACGACTTCAGTTGGTGGCAAAAGACGAGACCAACTGCACCTTACAAGGGAGAAAATTCCACATTGTTGGGGTTCACCACTGAAAAGGCCCTCTTGGGAGTAAGGTGGCACAAGTTGCAAGAATGCCTTTCTGAAAGATCTTATGGGACAGGCAAAATCGTGCAACAGACTGCAATCCTCAATCCCAGATTGTTTAGGGCTTTAAAGGTAATCACCAGCATCTTGAATTGTGCTTTGAAACAAACTAGCAGTCGGTGCAACTGGAGTAACATTACTGGAGTAGTAACATTGTTTTGTACCACTGAACCGCAGTACCAGCTGAAGTTTCTGAAGGGCCTTCAAGGACACTGCAGTGTAGAGCAGTGGTCCTCAAACGTTTTAGCACCAGGACCCACTTTTTAGAATGACAGTCTGTCTGGGACCCACCGGAAATGATGTCACGGCCGTCAGAGCCTGCTGCTTTCCTGAAAGTGCAGCAATAAGTTGGGATATTTCTCAGCCATTTTCCAATAGCATCATTTTCCAAGTGAATCAGAAAGAAAGAAAGAAAACTTATTTACAACCTTGACACAAGCAAAACCACCACACAGCCCTCTCCCTTTCCAGCATTCCATCTTCCCATATTTTCAATATGTCTGCTCTAGGTGCTTCATGACCCACCTGAAATTGGCTCATGACCCATTGATGGATCCCAACCCACATTTTGGGAACCACTGGTGTAGAGCATGCTACAAATAGCTAAGTGAGAGGAAAGCTGGACAAAGGCAGGCAGCTTTTTGCAACTGGGCCAGCTGGGCAAAGGCAGGTAGCCCCAGCCACCACCTGGACATCCTGGAGCAAATACGGATCTAGTAGTATTCCCTAGCTGCTGACTGATGTGCAGGGGAGTGCAGTCCCCATCAGGAAGGGGCCAACCTTACCGTCACCATATTGGCAGGTCTCCCAACCAGGATAACCTTCAGATTTACTTGTTCACTTCCATCCAGTCCTCCACCAGCTCCAGACCCTGATTCAGAATGTTCACAACTTCTCCAGGTGGGGAGACAAAAACAAAGTAAAACTGAGGATCATCCACATGCTGGCAACGTCCTACATCAACAGTTTTATGCAGACGTTGCAGGGGGGCACCAAAGGTCAGTGCTCATGGCATTAAGCAGGAATCCCCCACTTTTTGAACTACTGCAAGAAAGGACTGCAGCACAGTTTGCCACCCCCCTGAAGAATACCATGATTTATATCAATTGCTAAGGAAATGGTCTGATTTTTGTGGGCACCGGTTCATTTAGCCCTGTAACAAAATGTATTAATAACAAGAAATACATTTTAATTTCATTTAATGTAAACTAGAAATTTTGCTACCTTAGCTTTTCCTACAGAGAACCCAGATTGGGGAATGGGGCTACAGATCGCTAGAAAAATTATCTACTCTCTAAACCTACAATACTGTGTGTTCTGGGGAAAGTGGGATCATAACAATTAAGATGGATTAAATGTGCAGCAAAGACGTGTAGTCCAAACTGTGCGATCCCAAGTACACTTGCATAGACATAAGTTCCAATGACATCAGTGAGACCAACTTCCAAGAAAATGTTTTCAAATGTGAGGAATAAAACCTAAGTAGATATTTGCTCCCATTTTAAATTAATATACAACATTCGAACATTATACTGTATTTTAAATTGAACAGTGTGTTTCTTTATCACTCCTGTCATTTGTGTGTGTGTGTGTGCATGCATGCCGGGAAGTGGTTTGACCTTACATATAAGACATTTGTGATAGTATCTTCTTGATGTTGTTTTTAATGCAGAGCTACAGGCAACCGGCTGCTTTCATTGTCACGCAGCATCCTCTTCCAAACACTGTGAAAGACTTCTGGAGACTAGTATACGACTATGGATGTACCTCTCTGGTGATGCTAAATGAAGTTGATTTAGCACAGGTCAGTCCTCGGTGCTAAGAGTTTTACACATTTCTTTGGAATTAAAGTTTAACATGTATTTTACATTAATGCACTTGGGTCACCAAAGGTCATATCATACATGATGTTAGTTGTATTTTTTAAATGTAAATAGAGTCAAGGGTGTTTCAATCAGAACATGACATGGGAGGAGAGTGCTTTTCACCATTCACCCCTGTGCAGGTACCTCTAGCATCAGCCTCACCTTTGACTGCCACTTGCCTGACTGGTGGGCTGCCATTGGAGCCAGTGGCGGCTTCCTGGGTGCAAAGACTCACTATGTTGTAAGTGGGGCTGCAGTCTTAAAGCAGCAGTGCAGGCCAAAGCAGCTAACAACTGAAAGCAAGCTGATCATATTTATTATGAAATTGGACTTTTCTTTTTGCCCCTGGTCCATACCTAGTTAGCCGAAAATTGGAAACAATTGGATTTTTCAGCGCTCACAGGTAAAGGTTTTGGGTAAATTGACATTCCTTTAAATCTGTCTTCTTTCAGCCTGTTGCAGTTGCACAAGTAAACTGTTACAATTGCTTGATCCAGATACGGGTGTCAGTAACACATTGTATTGGAGAGCTCCCCTGCCATGATTGTTTGGCATGAAATGTATAATGCAAGTTATAGTTAAAGTGCGCTTGTGTGTTATGCAGGGCTGTCCCCAGTATTGGCCAGAGGAAGGGATGCTGAGATATGGCCCCATTCAGGTGGAATGCATGTCTTGCTCAATGGATTGTGATGTAATAAACAGAATTTTCAGGATATGCAATTTAACACGGGTAAGTAATTGGGCTGTTAAAATGAGCTTTAGAAGCACTAAGCAAATCATGTTTTTAAAACTAGCCAAATTCAAAGTAGGGTTGAAGTTTCATGCTCGTGAAGTAGAGTAACTTAACTGCAGTGTACAACAGGACTAAAGATAATGGGCATCTATTATTAGATGCACATGCACCACTTACTCAGATGATACAGGACATACCACACAAACAAAACGAGGTCAGCCAAAAAAAAAGAAAGCCAAAAACCACCAGTTTTTACATATTTGGAGAATTCCCTAGTCATGCAGGAGTACATATGTTTGTAAGTAGAAAAAAATAACCACCTGACCATGCCTGGTGAAGCTCAGTGGCTATCCTCAGAGCCATGGAACACTGAGGAACAGAAGATGTGTAGATTATGGGCCTCCTTACAGCAGACGCTATACTTCGGGCTGGAGAGATGCAACGTCTCCCATTCTTGGGAGATGCAGTTGCACATATGGACCCTTTCATAGGTGGGCATCTTGTATCAGAAAATTTTTAACAGAAGTGTTTTCACATACAGAAGTGTACGTGAAAGGGTTATCTTAGCTGTACCGTTGTTTGCAAAGTTTGTCACCCTGCCTGTCCAGATTTAATAGTGTGCTCAGCCCCTTTCCAGTAATTCTTTCATTTCTTCTGTAATGGACGTTTTCAACCTTCCTTCAATCTGTTTCCAAACCATCACTTACTAATGCCAATTGCTCTCAAGTAATGTGTTTCTTTTCTTACATCAATTTTCCTTCAAATTGAAAAAAAATAATTTCTCTTGCAATATACAGTATTTCCACAAGTACTGTACAGAATGTAAACTCTCCAGTTTACACCTCACAAAGTGACTTCCTTTTACAATTCCCTCACAATTATTATTTAGTTACTTAAACTTGCCAGAACTGTCCCAACTTCTGGGAATCTACATGTTGGAATTTTCTTGGTTCTCCAGAAGAATTCATTTGCTAAAACTTGTTGAGCCTGTTTAATTTCATTAAATTGTATTTTTCTTCACTTTCTTCTGCCTCCTTTTCGTGGCCCTAATAGGCATGGCAATGTTTCCAGGTCAAGTAACGCCATCCCATTAGATTGTTACTGCCTTTATATCTAGTGCACCTAAAGTTAATTTCCAGCTTTACTAGTAAAAGGACAACTACATTTTTCTGTACTTTTGGGGTCTGTCTCAGAAGGGACTGTGCTTCCTTATCCAGCAGTAACTGGGCCATGTGAACACAAATAGTGACTTTGTATTTGTATTTGCAAAAGGAGTGCAGTCCTGTCTTGGGTGCAAGCTCCGGTCTTTTTGCAGAAAGCGCAGCCTCACCTAATTGTCAGCATAATGCCTTCCCTATGCCATATTAACACTATTGGAGACTGTAGAGTAGGGCTTTGCCATAACACCTTATTCTTCCAGTTCTTTTGGGGGGTCCTGGGCTTTTTGCCTAACATTATTATGTCGATGAAGCTAGATAACTGACTAATACTGGCCACTTGTCATCTTTTAACCTGAGGTTGCTTTGTTTCCGTTAGCCTCAGGAAGGCTACTTGATGGTACAGCAGTTCCAGTATCTGGGATGGGCTTCTCACAGGGACGTGCCAGGCTCCAAGCGGTCTTTCTTGAAGTTGATCCTTCAGGTTGAAAAGTGGCAAGAAGAATGTGAAGAAGGGGAAGGTAGAACCATTATTCACTGCTTGTAAGTGTGATTTAGCATTTTCCTTCCTCATACCCAATAGACTGTGTTCCTCATACCCAATACACTAGAAATAGACTGTGCTGATATAGAGCTTCTGGGTGCTGGGGGTAGTGTTAAAGCATGGCCTGCTGCTTTAACAAATTGAAGATGGTTCTGAGGGTTTTGCAAAGGCAGGTCTAGTGGTTCATCTTTTGAAAATCACTACAATTAAATGTGCTGTTTTCTGATTGCTGAGTAACAGGAGCACACACAAGAAACAATTGTCTCTTGGTTCCAAAGACGTGCTTGAGCCAATGAAATGTTTGATTGGAGTGACGGGTTCCCATGTCCATCTCACAAGCTGCTTTTCAAACTTTAATCGAAGTTTGAAACACTTTAGGTAAATCCACACACACTCACACACCCAGGCGAATGGAGAATACTGTTCCACCAGGGAGCCTCCTCTCTACTCTTGGGGGGGGGAATAACCCCCCCAAATCGCCACAGCCAACTGCTTCCAGGCAGATGCAGCTGGCTGTGGCAGGATTCCTGGGCAGATGTGGCTGGCCATGCCCATGTTTGGGGGCAATTGGTAGTGCAGAGAAAAGGCTCTCCGGTGAAGCTCTGCACCAGGGAAGGGCTTTTCAGGATGCAGCAGATTTGGAGACTGCTGTTATATGGCATAAGGATCTGTCGTTCAAAAGGAAGAAACCAAACTTTCCACTATGCGTGACCATGTGCATCTTTGAAACCAAGGACCTGGATCCAACCCTCCATCTCAATTTTTTCTTTTAATTAAAAACCAGGTTTTTCTTGAAACAACCACCGTGGGAAGAAAAACATATTCATTCTATGTACATTAATTAGGACATTTGGCTAGAATTGATTCACCTGCTGCATCATAGATCACAATACTTTTGCACTACCAGAAAGTCTCTTCCACTCACAGAATAACCGGTTCCAACATAACAGGAAAGCCTTACATGAGAGAAATGGCACATTCCAGCGTGTGTTGTACACACACCACATACACACACACACGAGTTGTTCAGTCTGTGCACATTTTACACTTTGCCCCATGGAGTTCATGTGCTACAGCCTTATCTTCCCCATGCACCATGACTCTCATACTGTAGCCCAGCCCCCATGCATGATGCTGCAAGAAGTGTTCTGCCAGAAGTGTTCTGGGGTGGATAGAGGGATGTTCATTTCCCTCCCTCATAACATCAGAACCAGGGGACATCCACTAAAATAGAGTGTTGGGAAAGTAGGAACAAATGAAAGGGAATACTTTTTTACCCAGAGGGTAATTAATCTGTGGAACTCCTTGCCACAGGAGATGGTGATGGTGCCTGGCCTGGGTGCCTTTAAAAGGAGACTGGGTAGATCTCTGGAGGAAAAGTCCATCACAGGCTACAGGCCATGATGGGTGCTGCCACCTCCTTACTTACACCTCCACCTGCCCACTACCTCTGAATGCCAGAAGCAGGGGAGTGGCAATGAGATGCAAGTATCTTGCTGTCTTGTGTGCTCCCTGGACATCTGGTGGACCACTGTGGGATACAGGAAGCTGGACTAGATGGGACTTTGGCCTAATCAAGCAGGGCTCTTACGTTCTTATGCCAGTGATTGTGCATGAGATCACAGGGCAGCAGTAATACATTTTCTCTTTCCATTTCTTGTACTTTCGCTCCAAGTCATAAAGTTTTCTAGCTGGGATGTTTTGCTTATGGTATAGAATCTACAGCTCCTTGGGAAATAAAGAAATGGAATGTTACTACTCTGGGCTGTATCCACAGTTTCAGCGCTAAGGGCAGAAAGTGCTTCTGTACTCCAAAAGGATCCGTGAGCAGATCTGTTTACAGAGCAAAAACTTTGGATCTCACACTCCATCATTCAGTTGGATTTTTGGAGTTGGTTGCTTACATTGCCTATTGATATTAACATCCTTTGTGTGACAGTACTCTTAAAAGATATACAGATTTTGAAATATACATTTATACATAATCAATTAAATTTTGCGGACAGATGAATTATTTTTGCTATCCTTCTGTTTGTGCCCAGGAATGGTGGTGGACGAAGTGGAATGTTCTGTTCCATAGGCATAGTAGTGGAAATGCTGAAAAGACAAAACGTCATTGATGTTTTCCATGCAGTAAAAACTTTACGGAACAGTAAACCAAACATGGTAGAAACCCCGGTAAGTTCACGGATCTGGAATGTTGTTTTATGTTGACTGCCAAAGAAGGTAAAATACAATACGGATGGGAAGCTAGGTGGAAACATTCTTCCAAGCACACCAATAGCACCGGTTTAGTTTCTATTTTCCACTATTTCAGATATAAGCTAGGCTGTGTTTATATGCCCTTCTTAGTTGCCTCTAAAATGTGTGAAGGATGGTTAGTGTGCTAACTGTCTGGACAAGAATAAAGTTCAGGACAAGAGAAGTGCCTCAGGACACGTTTTCTCATTGAAGCCAATGCAGAACAGAAAAATGAACAAAAAAGACAAATGTTGCGATGATTCCAACAAGATTTCAGTGAATACAGGCGTGCCCTCATGGTTTCAGTTATCCATGGCTATTACAAAGATTGTTGTTGTTGTTGTTCAGTCGCTAAGTCGTGTCCGACTCTTTGCGACCCCATGGACCACAGCACGCCAGGCCTCCCTGTCCTCCACTAGCTTCCAGAGTTCGCCCAACTTCATGATCATTGCTTCGGTGACACTATCTAACCATCTCATCCTCTGCCGCCCCCTTCTCCTTTTGCCTTCAATCTTTCCCAGCATGAGGGTCTTTTCTAAAGAATCCTCTCTTCTCATCAGGTGGCCAAAGTATTTGAACTTCAGCTTCAGGATTTGTCCTTCCAGGGAGCAGTCAGGCTTGACTCCCTGTAGGATTGACCGATTGGATCTCCTTGCAGTCCAGGGGAATCTCAAGAGTCTTCTCCAACACCATAATTCAAAAGCATCTATTCTTCGGCGCTCTGCCTTTCTTATGGTCCAGCTCTCACAGCCATACATTGCTACTGGGAAAACCATAACTTTGACTATGCAAACCTTTGATGGCAGGTTTTTATTAAGTTGTCTAGGTTCGCCATAGCTTTTCTCCCAAGAAGTAAACATCTTTTAATGTCATGGCTGCAGTCACCATCTGCGGTGATCTTGGAGCCCAGGAAAATAAAGTCTGTCACTGCTTCCATTTCTTCCCCTTCTATTTGCCAGGAAGTGATGGGAGTGGTTGCCATGATCTTAGTTTTTTTAATGTTGAGCTTCAAGCCAATTTTTGCACTTTCCTCTTTCACCCTCATCAGAAGGTTCTTTAGGTCTTCCTCACTTTCTTTAGGTCTTCCTCACTCTAATAGTGGTATCGTCGGCATATCTGAGGTTGTTGATATTTCTCCCAGCAATCTTGATTCCAGCTTGTGACTCATCCAGCCCAGCCTTTCTCATGATGTACTCTGCATATAAGTTAAATAAGCAAAGTTAAATTACAAAGTTAAATTACAAAGATAGGGGAACAGTAAACAAACCTTTTTTTTAACCTTGTGGCAGCAAAACAACTGATGTTCCCTTATCTTTAAAAAGCCACCTCCAGTATCCACGGATTCAGGTATCCACGGTGGGGTCCGGAACGGAATCCCAGCAGATACCGGGACATGCCTGTACTGACATGAATTAGGGCTTTAGCAAAGAAGACTCAAAACATTTTTCTCTTTGACACTCCTTTATTCTAAATTTCTCTGTTTGTACTGAAATTTTTAAAGTCCAGAAAAGATACAGGAAAAAAGTACTATTTTAGTATGCAACCCTTTTTGTCCTTGGCATGTTATTTACTCTGAAAGTTCTCTGTACCTGGGCCAGAGTACCTGTGTCTTCTCCCTTGACCAGTTCAGTTCATTGCAGGTCCCCTCCAACTCTTTCCTTGGCTGCATAATGGTCAAACAATTAAGCACTAGGTACCATAGGAAGCAGTGGTGTCTTCCTTTTGTTCTAGGAAGGCAGCATAATGAGCTGACAATTAGTACTTGCCTTCCTTTTCTGATTAAATAAACCTGTACTTATCGAGTGCTACTTACCAAGTAAGCCTTTTATCTAGAAAATCCAAGCTTATTACCATCATGATCCTACCATTAAGAAGGTGGGGGCAAATGCTGGGGCATTGATGGAGCTGGAGAAGGGCGGCGACAAGGTGGCTAGCCTCCCAGAGAGGCGAGCAGTGTTTGGCCTGCCTGCCCTCCCTTACCTTCGTATAGCTCCAAAATGGAGCCTGGTGTGGTGTGAGGGCGTGGCGGAGTGTTGCAAGGGGCGGGGAGCCAGCAGAGGGGGTGGAGCTCCTCCATCTCTGCCCCTGGGTGACCCATTGGCTGGGTCTGCAACTGTCTTATCGTGTCGGGCTTTGCAATGTTGTCAATATAGTTTTTATCAAAAACAAATGTTATTTCATTCCCATCTTACATTTCAGTTACTGAATGACGAAGGTTGGGCATTTTCAGGGTCATGGATTTTTTTTTCTTGTTACCCACGAAAGTGTCTTATTTCATTCCCATCTTATATTACTTTTTAGTTGCTGAATGACTGGAGTTGGGTATTTTCGGTGTTATGTATTAAGCAGCTGCCCTGTCATGATCTCTTGCACAGAGCAGCTGTTCAGCTAGGTGAGGAAGCCGGCCAAGCAAACCCATGTCGCATTGTCACCTGCCCTACATTCACCAAGAGGATCAGATAACCAGAATGAGCAAAACAATAGAACCTTTCAGAAAGCTTTCCCCACTTCCTGCTCACAATTGCACAATGCTCATTTCTCGCTTATCATAAATTTGGGAGGGGGTGAGGGGAGTTTACTTTTTAAAAAGAGTGGAGCCTGCCTTATCGTTAATCTTAGAGGGGATCTAATTCCCCCTTTTCTTCAAGAAAGAGGATGCTTTGTAGTGGCCTTCGGAACAAAACATTCCTTTAGAATACATATCTTTGCACAGTAAAGCTGCACACTGCACATCCTCGCTTACCAGCTCATTGCAATTCAGATTTATCTCTTTGACTTTGCACCCTGTTATCACAGCTGCAGGAGCTGGCTTTTGGTTTTGTTCTGCTTTGCAGCTCAAGGCAGTGATCCCTTGCTGTAGAACTGTGTTAAGATACTGATGCTTGTAATAAACTCATGATTGCCGAGTTGTTAATGATGGGCCATGAAATTCTTCCCTGTGAAAATGGTTTGGTTTCTACCTGGTGGAGGGCACTATCTGGGGAAGGAAATTGCTGGCCATGGAGAACATCAAGCTGGTGTATTATGGTGAGGTTTCAAGCTATAGCTTGAAAACCATAGCCTCCCCCCCCCCCAAACTAGGATACTGGTGTCCCTTTCATTTGACATTTCAAGAATTGTCTAATATCTGTGTTTTTTTTGCTCCTAGGAGCAGTATCGTTTCTGTTATGACGTTGCACTGGAGTACCTTGAATCGTCTTAGTGAGAACGGATGAATGCAATTGAGTGAACCAAATACCATGAAATGTAATAAACTGTGTTTTGGCATCCGCTGTTGAACTTGTGAAGGAAGATTTTAGTGAAAGGGGGAGATTTAATTTTTAAATGCAAAAGTATTTTTCTTAATAAATGGTGTATCTTAATTATAAAAAAGGACTGTTTCTATGCCTGTACACAGTATGGAGATGTTGTGCCGCAGAAATAAGGAAGAGTCGAGGCAGCGCATGGCTTCTGCTCAAGGGAGGACTTTTCAGTGTTTGTATATTCGATTGTCTCTCAGTTACACCAGAGCCACCATCTGTTGCATGTATCTATTTCTGTACCACGTTTTATTTCCCTTTTGTTCTTTATTTGATAAAACTGTTAAAACTGTGCAGTTTAATAGTCTCTATAGGTTTCACGTGTTACAAGAAAAAAAAAATAGATATACAGTAGATATATGTATGAAAACTGGCTGATTTTGTTTTTATGTGCAATGATGGCCTGATCACAAAATTCTTTATAAAGAAATCTAAACAGAAGCCAAAGACTCAAGTGTAAATATGTCTATAGGGAGAAGAAAGCACATTGTATTTGTTTACTGACATTCCTTTTTTTTTTTTTTTTTTGGATGGTTGGGGAAAAAAATGTTTCCCCTTGAAAAGTTTTTTTTTTTTTTTGCTGCAATCAACTGTAAACGATTTTTGTAGATTATTTTTTGTATCTTCTTGTGTAAGTAGAGAGACTTTTTATGGGTAGACCAGAAAACATTGGTATAGTGAAAAAAATTTTTGTTGTTGTGTACATGCTTGTGAATGAAATCCATGTAAACAACTTGGTTATAGAAGGTCTATATAGGACCAAAATCAAAACGGTTCCCAGATTGTATAGGGAATTTTTTTTTCAGTTTAAAAATGTGGATCAAATGGAAACTGCACACACATGTAATGGCCTTGCTTATGACTTGCACAATGTTGTAAGTAACTTCATTAATGGTTTTAAAGGAACGAATTGTTTAGCAATGAATCACTTGAACGACAGAGCAAGAAAATAAGATGAAAACCTACATCTTTTCTAAGTAAGAAATGTTTGGTTAGAAAGATGTTAGAAATGAACAACCGCATTTCTTTTGATGTTTATAGATTGGGGCCATCATCCGAGGCAGGAGAGGAAGAACGACATGCAACCTTCTTTTCTGCCTGTACTGTGTTATGAAGTTGTAGTCATTTATCTAGCTGGACGAGCAAGTTGTGTTTTCATTTTAAGCCAGCTTGACAGTTCAGCCTGTTACTGAGACTGTAGCAAAACCTTTTACTGTACACCCAGCTATGCATGCACTTCTGTCCTTTCCTGCCTTGTCTTGGTTTGTGGCAATGGAAATATCCTCTGATAAAGCAAACATGGACTGATTTGAGTCAGAGTCTTGGTATACAAGATATCCATGTTTTTATCTTAGCTCTTCATATGTACATTTATAAGCTGAACATATTTTCCTAATGAAAACCATTCCTGTGTCCTGTTGATTTTTTGATCAAGAGTAAATGACAAGGTGCTTATAAATACTCATGTAAAGTAAGAGTGAATTAAAGAATTTTATACAATTTTGATTTCAGCTTCTTTCCTATTTCAATCAAGATTTTAGCTTGGAGCAGTTGACACCAGTATACTTTACGGTCTTGGGACAAACACTGCGGGGGTCAGACACCCCCCAGCGCCCACAGGGGTAGAGGTGCGACCATGTGAAAATGGTCGAAAATGCCCGAAATTGCTGTCAAATCCGTATTTATGCAGCAAGATTGCACCCTGTTTATATATATATATATATATATATATATATAATTGGACATATGTGTGTGCGTATGTATGTTCCAGCATAACTCTGGAATGCCTGGAGCAATTGACACCAAACTTGGTACACGTATGCCTTACGATCTGGAAAGAAATAGTGTGGAGTTAAATTAATATTATAGTAAACTAACCTTTTTTACCTGGCATTGCCCAGGCAACAAATTAGCGCAAGTCCGAACGTGGACTCAAACGGCCTCGGGAGCATCGCCATTCGTCTCAGCAACTCCAGAAACTATGGATTTGACACCGATTTCGGGCGTTTTTGACCATTTTCACATGGTCGCACCTCTACCCCTGGGGGCGCTGGGGGGGGGGTCTGACCCCCGCAGTGTTTGTCCCAAGACCGTAAAGTATACTGGTGTCAATTGCTCCAGGCGTTTGAGTGGGTCACGGTGGACATTTTGTTTCACACCCCTTTTCGTCCCCTGTGCCGACAGGGGCCGAACCCGGACTCAAACGGTATCGGGAGTGTTGCCGTTCATCTCGGCGGCCCCAGAAACTATGGATCCAACACAAGATTTTGGCCGTTTTTGACCATTTTCATGTGGGGGCCCCTGCGCACCCCCACCCCTGGGGGCGCAAGGGGGGCCTGACCCCCATAGTGTTTGGCGCCAGGCCACTAGGCATGTGTATGCTGAGTTTGGTGCCAATCGCTTCAGGCGTCCCAGCGGGGCATGGCGGATGTTTTCTTTCAAACCCTTTTTCGCCCCCCACATCGAGGGGGGGCTGAACCTGGACTCCAACTGCATCGGGAGCATCACCAGTAGTCTTGGCGGCCCCAGAAACTATGGATCCGACACCATTTTCACATGGGGCCCCTTGCATACCCCCACCCCCGGGGGCAGTAGGGGGCCCTGACCCCCGCAGCGTTTGTCGCCAGGCCGCAAGGCATGTGCGTGGCGAGTTTGGTGACAATCGGTCCAGGCGTTGCAGCGGGGCATGGCTGACGTTTTGTTTCACACCCCTTCTTGTCCCCCACACTGAGGGGGGGCCAAACCGGACTCCCAACGGCGTCGGGATTGTCGCCGCTTATCTCGGCGACCTTGGACACTACAGATTCGATGCCGATTTCAGCCATTTTCGACCATTTTCACACAGGCCTCCCCACATACCCCCACTCCCAGGGGCACTAGGGGGGGGGTCTGACCCCCACAGTATTTGTCGCCAGACTGCAAGGCACACACCTGCCAAGTTTGGCCTCAATCACTCCAGGCGTTCCAGGAGGGCATGGTGGACAGTTTGTTTTGCACCCCTTCTCACCCCCCCCCCCGCGCCGAGGGTGGGGCCAAACCCAGAGTCAAACGGTGTCAGGGGCGTTGCTGCTCATCTTGGCAACTGCAGAAACGACGGATTCGACACCGATGTCGGCCGTTTGCGATCAAGTTTACGTTTCCCCCCAGACCCCCGGGGTCCTAGGGGGGGGGTCTGACCTCCCCAATGTTTGTCGCCAGACTGCAAGGTGTATGCGTGCCAAGTTTGGTGTCAATCACTCCAGGCGTTGCGGAGCCTATGTGGAACATACGTACACGCAAACGTACACACACGCATGTTCTCATATATATAGATTTGTAAAAGATTTTAATTTATAATTTTTATACTGTACTTATACTTTTAATTACCTGTACATAAAATTACTTCGATTTTACAGTATAGATAGAATTCATTCCTTTTCCTGTCTAATAGAAGCTTGGGATACATAAATATCCGGGCAACACTGGGTAAAGAAAAGCTAGTCAAGAATAAATCTCCTGGGCAGATGCAAACCTTGTGGTTGACACAGGCCTTCACCTACTTAACCACTTCCCTTCAAATGGTGAACACAAAAAGAATGGATGTGTGTGTGAAGCCACACTTGAGTCTCAATTATTTTGAGAGCCCATTGCACCCTGGGAAGAATATTAGAAGATTCTAATGCATGGATGTCAGGGAGGAGATACTCCAGTGTGTGGTGCTTATGTAACAAGTATTCTGTAGAGATCTGCTTCCTTCATTTTCTCATTTACTTCACATGCATGTATTTTTCCATTATGCCTTTTTGAAAGAGGCTACATAACAACTGAAAATCTGTTTCATCTCCATTGGACAGTCTCCCTGTCCATTTGTGCCCAACAATTAATTTATCGTATTTCTTGCCTTGATGTTTAAGGGGGGAAAGGTTGCAACTTCATATGACGCTTGCCCAAATGAGAGTTGTGAATCACTTTCAGCAGCTACACTATTGAACTAAAGGTACATTTTTATTTTTTAAAATCACACTTTTCCACCCCTACTTTAAATAGCTTTCACCTTGAGAAGGGGCTTAATATTTCTAGTTATAACCGCCTCCGTCTACATTTATATGCCAAACCAAATTACACAGGCCAAGTAGTCACAATCACCAAAAAATGGCAACCCTCCTGGAAATTTAATTACTTTATACAAGCATGACTATTTTTGATTGATCCAGATGGTCTAAAAAAATACAGCAGTTCATCCTTAGTTGCATATTATGCTCTTCATAGTACTGCATTCCTTAGTACCTAAAAGCTGCCCATCTGAGGGTGGGATGAAGCCTGCAAGTCCCTGGACGTCTCACCATGGACGCTCGCTGCCTGCCTCTGCTTCTCCAGGTCTGCAACCAAGGCCTCTAGGGAGCGGACGCGTTCCCTGAGTCCCTGGAGCGCCTTGCACCGTGGACACACCCAGGACTTATGCCCCAGAGGCATATAGTCATACGTGTGACACTCTGTGCAAAACACTGGATAGTCCCCGCCCAACTGCTGGCTGGCTGCCTCCATCCCTGTGTTAGTTTAGGAAGGAACTGCCCTGCTTCTCAGAGAAAGGGCAGAGTCTGAGGCCCTGGCTTCCTCGCCCTGCTGCTTAACTTGCACGGTGCGTAACTCACTCGTTTACCAGGCACTTGGTCTCGGACGCGGCACTTCATCGCAGGACAGCCCTCGCTTCTCGTGAGGCCCTCGCTAGAAGGTTCTGCTCAGTACCTGTTGACCTTTTCAAAGGAATGTCTGTGACAGCTCAAGAGAGAGATCTTGGGGTGCTGGTGGACAATTCAATGAAGGTATCGACCCAGTGTGCGGCAGCAATTAAGAAGGCCAATTCCATGCTTGGGGTCATTAAAAGAGGGGTTGAGAATAAAACAGCCAATATTATCATGCCATTGTACAAATTGATGGTAAGGCCACACTTGGAATATTGTGTGCAGTTCTGGTCGCCGCACCTTAAAAAGGACATAGTGGAGTTGGAAAAGGTGCAGAAGAGAGTGACGAAAATGATTACGGGGCTGGGGCACCTCCCTTATGAAGAAAGACTGCAGCGTTTGGGGCTCTTCAGCCTAGAAAAAAGGCTCCTGAGAGGGGACATGATTGAGATGTATAAAATAATGCATGGAAGGGATACAGTCGATAGAGGGATGTTCTTTTCCCTCTCTCAACACACCAGAACCAGGGGGCATCCGCTATAACTGAGGTTTGGGAGAGTTAAAACAGACAAAAGGAAGTACTTTTTTACCCAGCGGGTAGTTAATCTGTGGAACTCTCTGCCACAGGAGGTGGTGATGGCATCTGGTCTAGATGCCTTTAAGAGGGGATTTGACGGATTTCTGGGGGGAAAAGTCCATCGTGGGCTATAGGCAATGATGGGTTGTAACCTCCTTACATTAGTAGTAGGATACTTCAGAGTATTGGGTGCAAGGGAGTGGCAATACAACAGGATCCAAGCATCTTGTTGTCTCATGCCTCCCTGGGGCACCTGGTGGGGCTGCTGTGAGATACTGGAAGCTGGACTGGATGGGCCTTTGGCCTGATCCAGCAGGGCTCTTCTTATGTTCTTATATGTTCTTATGTACCTAGAGTGTACTAAGCTTCTAGTTACACCTCTGGAGGGGACAAAGACCCATGTATTCTATCCTGAGTTCCTAGGAAAACAGACAGGCTAAAAGTAAAGAATATATTAGTAACATTGAAGGAAAGTCTAACCACCATGAGAATCAGTAAATATTGCTTTAAAAAGTTATTGGGTTAAAATCCAAGATTGATTAAAAACGAACAGTACCTTTTATGTTTTGCCTTCTGCCTGTGTGGGCTTCTTCAGAACCCAAGTACCTCCACCACCTTTGACGTTTATCCACCCTAGTAAAATGTTACTCCTGTCCCTCATTATCAATCTACTGACAAGTCTACCTACTGTCTTAAAGACCCTACTTACTTGCTCCCTTGGGAACCCCCGCCACTACTTACTAACTGTAAACCTAGTACTCATATTATATGCTTTCCAGCTTATTATAGCTCTGTTCTTGAGCACTGGCAACCACACTTTGTTCATACTCCTAGTTTCCTCCTTCCTTTTCATATTGTTTACATGTTTACATTTCATCCACTGACATGTAGACAGTGTATGAAATGTAAAGATCCTGTTTGTTTTTAATCAACCTTGGCCTTTAACCCGATAACTTGTTTTAAGCAATATGGATTTTGGTCAAGAGAGCCTTCATGAATACATCAGTAAATACAGTATATATATTTTTAAAATATAGCAGCAATATAAAACTGTTTAGTGCTATAATTGGGCAGAGGATAAGAGGCGCCCAAAAAGAACAAGCACTATGCCTGAGGCCAAATCCTCCATAGCTGAAGAGGAGAAGGAGAAGTTTGACCTTGACAGCCTCTCAAAGCAACTTCAGGAACAAGAATTTGTTGTTCAGTGTTTGTATAATGTGGTGCCAAAGAGTCCACTTTATACCCTTAACCATTTTGGTAGGAAACACACTGCAGCAGTATGTTCCTGGATTTATTATATTAGAGAGAACATTTGGATAATAGTGTTGGCTAATGGTGTGTCCTCATTTGCTCCAAAGCACTGTACTAACAAACAAAAAGGGGTTTCACTGAAACCTGGGAGAGTACGTGGTATGCGAGAATCCTTCCAGCTTGTATTACAGCTGGTATTTCTAAAAATACAAAAAGACAAAGAAAAAACCTTGATTCGAGATACAATAATAGGTAATGACTCTTTAAGTCTCTCAGCTCTCCAAAGTCAATTGAAATGCTAACTAGGAAGAAAGGGACAATCAGAGAGAAACATTTGTGACTGACTCACTTAGAGGGCCAGTCTACCTCTGACTAACAAGGAATACAAAGGCCCTTTACAACTTCTTCAGTGGCTCTTTCCAGGGACTGCCATGTAATCCCAAACTAAATTTGAAAGCTTTCTTAGCAGTGGTTCCATCCTACACTGAATGAGAAAGTAACTCTGGGCACAATCCTAACCTGGAGTTAGGCCAGCACAATTAGATCAGCAAAGTTCAGCTGGCATAAGGGACACTGTAAAGTATGTTCGGACCACTCTCGGAGTCAGAGGGGCCACCACACAGACGTGATCCATTCTCCCTGACTCAAAGGGTGGTCCAAACGTGCTTTGTGGTGGCCCTTGAGTCAGCCAAACTGCTGGCCTAACTGTGCTGGCCTAACTCCAGGTTAGGATTGCACTTTCAATTTGTGCTCTCTTTCTTGCAAAGGTTGTGAGTTAATCCTGCTGTGGAGAAAAAATTCTCTACCCATCATACCAGTTCTTTCTCAATTAAACGAGTCAAGGCTTGGCCAACCTACACCATGAAGGTCTTTTGTAGTGTCAAATTCAAGTGATCCCATAGTGATCCCATATATCTAATTCTATTTATGGGAGTATCATGTAAGTTTCCATAGGAAAAAAAAGATGAACACTGATTTATCAGTTCATTCTCCTATATCAGTGGTTCCCAAACTGTGAGCTGTGGCTCCCTAGGGAGCCGCAGAGAGCCGCAGAATCCTCAAAATAATAATAATAATAATAATAATAATAAAAACCACAGCACTATACAGTGTTTAGGATTGTAGCCCTAATGAAGATTTAGTCGAGAGAGTTAATGCCTCCGTTTGCCTGAAGATAAGAGCTGAAGATCTGAAGGTTGCCAGTTCGGGACAGCCGGAAGTCTCTGTGAGCAGCAGACCTCGTTAATTGCGGCTGATTAACAGCTGAGCTTCGGCTGCCTTGTGTGAGGGGGAGTTGTGCCGAAGTTCAGCCGCTTCTCTGGTGGGAGCAGGGAGGATCTTTATCAGCCAGCAAGAAGTGCTGGGTGGCCAGAATGAAGGACTAAATCCAGAAAGATCCATCTGTATGTGTGTAGTTCTTGAAAGATAGAACGTTTCTGTATAAATTGTAAAAACCTTTGGGTTTCTGAATAAAGTCTGCCCATGTAAACCGCCTTGAGTTATAGTCATTAGAGAAATCTGGTGACCTAAGAAAGGCGGTATATAAATCCAATTATTATTATTATTATTATTATTATTATTATTATTATTATTATTATTATTATTATTATTATTAATGGGGAGTCATGGCCAATGGCCCAATAGGTCAAGAAAGCCGCCAGTCAAAAAAGTTTGGGAAGCACTGCCCCATATTATTCTCCAGCCATGCTATTCAATTCTATGCCACTTCATTCTAAGCTGTTCAATTCTATGCCACTTCATTCAGAACTATGTGCCACTGAGGGAAAAGGGCCTCGCTCACTCCTCCTTCGGGCCTCGCATCTCCACGGGCATGTATAGATTGGTTGTTGACAGGGCTTATCACAGGTGCTGCAGCCCAGAAATCTATAAAGAGAGCTCTGACTATGCCCCATGCTTAGGTTTATTTCTAGGGGGGGGGGAACAGGAAAATATGGATACATTCATATTTACTGAATTTGTAAACTTCTAGATTTCCTGGCTAGCCATTGACAGGGTCTTGTTTGAAGAGTATGAACTGATCCTAAGAAATGTAGATATAATAGTCTTATCAAACATCGCAGCTCACCACAATAATTTCTCAGGTGTTTTGCCTGGGAAAATTCAGAGATGAGATAATGAATCTCCGTTGACACCACTTTGCCAAACAAGAGCTGTTTTGTTTTCTCTCTCAGTTCTTCAGATGTTGTGGGCTGTATAAGCAAGGACCTCCAAATTCAGTTTAGGCAAATTTTGGCAGTAACTCCTACTTGAAATACATTTTAAAAAGGGAAATTGTCAGACAGAATTGATGGACTAAAGAAAGAAGTGCCACTTGGCCTGGTAAATACAGATTTAACCAGTAATTTGCTAGCTTGTCTTCAGAGGGTTTACTCATTACCACACAGATAAAATAATACTATCTCTTGCCCTCAACGAGCAGGATCAACTGCTTTAACAGCAGCCTAGGAAGTCTTTTGTGAATTCCCTTTGCTTCAGTTTGCCTCAGAAATATAATTTCTGTTGTACAGATGTGAAAAAGCTTTATTTTCCACCAGCTATGCTAGCAGGTTTTTCATCTTTACAGCTAGCAAAAAACTCTTCAAAATTATTCCTCAGAAAATAACTGAGGAAAGCAATCTCTCCACAAGCTTTGGGAAAGCATGCAAATTTTTGGTGGCATGCACAAAATGGCATCTGGCATGCCTGGAACACCTCCAGACTGTGAGAACACCGACATATTTTCATGCCAGGTGCAAAGTAGCACGTGCTTTTCTCCTCACGGTATAAAGCCCTGGCGATTTGTTCTGGTCTTAATCATTTACACAGAGAAATGGGAGAATTTACTTTAACCAAAACCCAGATTTTTTCCCCTCTTACTCAAGTTGCAATTGGTGTACATTTTATGCATGCTAAGCCCTTTTCAGACATCATCATCATCATCAGGCTAAAATGAACATGCCTTGTGGGCGCAAGTGCATGGCTGTGGCGGGTTCGACTCCTGCCCATATTTATAAGAATGTGATGGCAATTTAGCCATCAGAGGAAAAAGCATGACCAAGGCAGTAAAGTGTGGCTATTACAGTACTAATACTACTGAGCACAGTGTTTCCCAACCTGGGGGTTGTGCACGTTTTTTGGGGGGTACTACTCCTTTAAGGATGGTAGCAACCCTATTGGGAACCCGTAGCTGCTGTTAGTGTGGCTGCTGCCACCGCCACCCCCAAGCACAGGTAAGAAAAAAAAGAAAACCCTTTTTTACTTATCCTTGTTTGGCAGTGATAGTGCTGGCAGCAGCAACAGTGAAACCTGCATACTAACGGCAGCCCTGGGTTCCTGATTGGGTCACTATCTACCTTAAACGGGAAGTGTCACAACAAAGGTTGAGCTCTTCTGCTAGCGCAGCTGGTGGCAAATAAAGCTTTTTTCATATCCGTACAACACAAAGGTTGGGAACTCCTGGCTAAGCATTTGTATAGCACTTTTGATTGTTCAAGGGACGTGGTGGCACAGCGGGTTAAACTGCTGCTGCTGGGCTTTCTGACTGGAAGGTTGGGAGTTTGAGACCACGCAATGGAGTGAGCTCTTGTCGCTTGTCCTAGCTCCTGCCAACCTAGCAGTTTGAAAGCACCTAAAAATGCAAGTAGATAAACAGGGACCACTTCGGTGGGAAGGTAACGGCGTTCCGTGCACTACGGCGTATAGTCATGCCGGCCACATGACTACAGAAGCTTGTCCTTGGACAAACACTGGCTCTACAGGCTTTGAAACGGCCTGCACCGCCCCCTACAGTTGGTCACGACTAGACCATTTGGTCGTGGGGATTATTCAAATTTTTTTACATGTTTTATTAGGAGAGGCCTGCTGGATCATCCATTCCTGCATACTGTTTCTCACAATGACCCACCAGCAGCCTGTGCAAAACCCAGAAGCAGGAGAGAGAGGCAGGTTTCTCTCTCTCACCATTGCTCCCCTGCAATTGGCATTCAGAAGCAGGTCACTGCTAAACCTGGATGGTAATGCACAGACATCATGATTAGTAGCGGCTAATAGATCTGCCCTCCATGAATGTGTCCCATTTAAATCCCATTTTAAAGCCTTCCAAACCAAATGCGTTCCCCATAACCTGTGGCAGCTCATTCCGCAGATTAGTTCTGCAATGTGCAAAGTAGTAAAATCCTGCCATAATGCACCTGATGGTAATGCGAATTCAGATAAAACGCAACTGGCTTCCACCTTCCCCCGTGTTCTTAGCCACTAACATAGTATTACAGTACTTAACTATGGATAAATCGACTTGCAAATAGAAAGCATTTACTGTCCAAGACAAATTAAATGCTCTGTATCAGTTAAAGAATGGAAAACAGCAAATTCAGCTGGCCAGAGGTCTTTGTGTGAATGGGCCTCCTCGGGCAGCCCAATCCTAAGCTTCCCAGACTTGGAAGGAACAGCAGTGCTGAAATAGCTGCCACTGTATCTGGTGGGGGTGGGGAAGCCACTGCAGATCTTGATGGGAGAAGAGGGCATTCGTCTCCCCACCCCAAGCAAGGCCCAAGCCTCCACAGTGGGGCTTCTCAAGTCTGTGCCGCTAAATCATGGGTGCGGACTCTAGAAGCCCCATGTTGGGCCTCCAAATCCAATGCAGGTGATAGGGTCCAGCAACGGAGGTCTCTGCCAGTCCCTTCCCCCCTTCCACCCTTCCCAGGACCACTCTTGGAGTCAGGGAGGATGGCTCACGTCTGTGTGCTGGCCTCTCTGACTCCAAGAGTGGTCCAGGCATACTTTACGGTGTCTCTTGTGCCGGCCAAACTTTGCTGGCCTAACTGTGCCAGCCGAACTCCATGTTAGGATTGTGCTCTGAACAGATCTTGTAGCTGCAGAATCTATTTTATTAAACAAACTATACTGGCTGTATGTACAGAAAAGCGGGACATAGTGTCATCTGTGTACACAACCATATGCTCAGTTTGGAAGTTCAACCTCCAGCAGTGTCGTTGAATATTGTTGTATTGTTGAATCAATTTGATTATGTAAACGCATGCTTACAATAAAATGCATTCCTCAAACAGATGCGGTGAGTGTCTCACCCAAAGCCAGATGTTTTAGTGAGTCTTTTTAAAGGGAGCAAATTCAGTCACATTCAGCATTCCAAAGCCTGTACCTGAAACCTACATTGTGAAGCCACATCCAAAATGGAAATCTTTGCACCTACTGGATGGATCTCTGCAACAACTTTGCTTGGGAGACAACATCCTACTGTGACAACGTACAAGGATGTCAGCAGAGTGCACAGTGAGAGGCCTGCCCAAGGGTCAGAAATGTTCCTGGCCGTCAAAGCAATACAGATGTCTCACACTGAAAGCAAAATGAAGAGTCAGCAGACGGTCTCAGCTCCAAAGCCGAACCCCCAGGATACGTCCTGCTCGAACTGTCTCAGTTCCAACAGGATTTAAATGGCATTGGCATAAATAAATAAATAAATAAATAATGGGTAGCAAGCTTGAGAGATGCTAAACTACAGGCTGGATGAAATATCGCTTTCTGTAACCGTTTTTGTGGTGACACCGGCATGCTGGATGAAGTGACCAAGAAGAAGATAAACTAGGATTGTGGGCCAGGTGATGAACAACAAGAAAACTGGAAGTCCATCCCCAAGTTGGCTTAGATCTGCTCTTAATGAGATGAATGCCACACACCATGGGCGTAGCCAATGAAATAGTAGCCAAGTGCAGAGGGCAAAATGTCCCCCCAGAAGTGACATCCCAACAGGAAGTGATGTCACAACAGGAAGTGATGTCATCGTTGTGTTTTTCATTTTCTCTGGGTTTTTTTGGCAATAACTTCAATAGAGGAAAGATATCACACTCTGGTTTGTTTCATTGCATTTTTGCATTAAATTGCCCTTCCAATGATATAAACATGATGGTCCATGCCAAGGTTTTCACAATTTTGGCCACTAATGTCAAGCTCAGCTTGTTGCCCCCCTAAAGTTTGTTGCCCGGTGCAATTGCACCCCCTGCACTTCCTTAGCTACGCCTCTGCTGAACAATGCTTTTGTCATGGGGGAGGTGGAACTGAGAAGAAATCTCATGTGGTCAAGCAGCGAAAGAAAGCCAACATGTGTGTGAACTATCAACTGGTCATGAGGTAAGTGTGTTGTTTTGACCAGGTTTTAGTACTACAAATTGAAAGTCATCTTTCATACCAAAGGTATCATTTTTCTGCAGGATAGTAAAGTTCAAATTTAAGCCAGTCTCCATGTGATGTCAATTCCACAACAGTGGAGCAGCCACCCACAATCCTCTCTGTGAATTTGTATTTAACATACAGTTGGCCCTTGGTATCCATGGAAGGGGGCTCCATTTCCAGACCACCTGGAAAGACCAAAGCCCACGAATAATGGAATATGTGGGTGGGGTCCAATAGGACCTCTGGAAGTGACCAGAAAGTCATGTCCTTAGAATGTCTCCCGGAGGTGTCAGAAAGGCAGTTCCAGTTTTTGCCAAAACCAGAAGTGTCAATTACTGTTTCCAAAAGGCAGACTAACAACTTGGGCATAGAAAGTCAGATTTTCTTAACAAGAGTCCAATTTTTGTAGCCAGACAGTACTTTTTGAATCTGATCGGCCACTGATCAGCCATGACCACAAACAACTCATCACAAAGGAAATATTATTACTGCTGTTCTAATTTTGGTGCTATTTTACACCAAATTATGCCTTTATGCCAAATTATGCAAATTATAACTATGTCTTTTACAGAAAGATCCTAATCCATATGCAGGTAGATCCCAATCCATACCAAATGACCCAGTCTCAAAGAATAGGCGGCGGGGGGGGGAGCACAATACCATGAGAAAACAAGCTTTTTATTTCAAGCAGGAAATAGCCAGAACACTGCGCGCGCACACACACAGGAAGTTGCAAAAACACCAAAAGGGTTTTGAAATTGGGTCTGCTTTTGCTCATCCTAGTTCTGCTCTGAAGGACTATAATGAACAACCTTGCTGAAGGTTTCAAGTGGGTTAGTGTCTGAATGGGAGATTGCTGGCCAACTTATGCGTGCCACATTGAACTCCAAGAATGGAAAAGGGTGCCATATAAATGTTAATAATTATAATCATGTTTTATGGAGATTCTTTAGCTTCCTTAAGGCAGGGGACGAAACCCAGCCTTTCTGAACCTCCTGTGTGTAAATCAGCCGAAAAGATGACTCATGCAGCAAGAAGAATTCTCATTCAGACAAATCAAAGAACGTAGAAAGTGGCACGTTTCAGCCCTCAGCTTCTACGGCATCTGAAGAGATACGAAGGTCTAACTACCCACAACCAACAGAATAAAGCTGAAGGGTTAATGATAAATTCCAGACTCAACACACTTTGTATTATCTCCAAAAGGCAGCTCAGAAATTACTAGAATTCTATACAAATAAGGACACCTAAGCTTGATAACAAGGTAGGCTGAGGAAGAGCTTCTTTCCCACTTTTGAAAGGAGAGCATTTCACCCATTCAGGTTCTTGGCCATGCACAGTTTTCAGAATTGCCAAAAAGGTATCATTACAAGAGCAAACGTTTGAATATGAGCCTCACTTTTAATTTCCAGTACAACTAAATCCTTGAGTATTGCACATATGACATCCACTTGGACATGGCCATAAGAACATAAGAACATAAGAAGAGCCATGCTGGATCAGGCCAAGGGCCCATCTAGTCCAGCTTCCTGAATCTCACAGCGGCCCACCCCAGGTGCCCCAGGGAGGCAGGAGACAACAAGATGCTTGCATCCTGTTGCCACTCCCTTACACCCGGTACCTGTAGCTCACCACCTTTGTAAGGAGGTTGCACAATCCATCATTGCCTATAGCCCACAATGGATCTTTCCTCCAGAAATCGGTCTAATCCTCTCTTAAAGACATCAAGACCAGATGCCATCACCACCTCCTGTGGCAAGGAGTTCCACAGATTAACTACCCGCTGGGTAAAAAAGTACTTCCTTTTATCTGTTTTAACTCTCCTAACCCTCAGTTTTAGCGGATGCCCCCTGGTTCTGGTGTTGTGAGAGAGGGAAAAGAACATCCCTCTATCAACTCTATCCCTTCCATGCATAATTTTGTATGTCTCAATCATGTCCCCCCTCAGGCGCCTTTTTTCTAGACTGAAGAGCCCCAAACGCTGCAGTCTTTCTTCATAAGGGAGGTGCCCCAGCCCCGTAATCATTTTTGTCGCTCTCTTCTGCACCTTTTCCAACTCCACTATGTCCTTTTTGAGATGCGGCGACCAGAACTGGACACAATATTCCAGGTGCGGCCTTACCATTGCTTTGTACAATGGCATGATAATATTGGCTGTTTTATTCTCAACCCCTTTTTTAATTACCCCGAGCATGGAATTGGCTTTCTTAATTGCTGCCGCACACTGGGTCGATACCTTCATTGAATTGTCCACCAGCACCCCAAGATCTCTCTCCTGAGCTGTCACAGACAGCTCAGAACCCATTAGCCTATAGGTGAAGTTTTGGTTTTTGGCCCCAATGTGCATCACTTTACATTTGTTTACATTGAAACGCATCTGCCATTTGGCTGCCCATTCCCCCAACTGGGAGAGATCCTTCTGGAGCTCTTCACAATCCTCTCTGGTTTTCACCACCCGGAAAAGTTTTGTGTCATCTGCAAACTTGGCCACCTCGCTGCTTATCCCTGTCTCTAAGTCATTTATGAATAAGTTGAAAAGCACGGGCCCCAAGACAGATCCCTGGGGCACTCCACTTTTCACCTCTCTCCATTCTGAAAATTGCCCATTTACCCCCACTCTCTGTTTCCTGGCCCTCAACCAATTCTGGATCCATAAGAGGACCTGCCCTCTTTTTCCCTGACTGTGAAGTTTCTTCAGCAGCCTTTGGTGGGGGACCGTGTCAAACGCCTTCTGAAAATCCAGGTATATGATATCCACAGGTTCACCCACATCCACGTGCCTGTTGACCTTTTCAAAGAATTCCAAAAGGTTTGTGAGGCAAGACTTACCCTTACAGAAGCCATGCTGACTTTCTTTTAGCAGTACTTGTTCCTCTATGTGTTTTAGGATTTTATCTTTGATAAGGCTTTCCACCATCTTACCCGGAACAGACGTTAGGCTGACCGGCCTGTAGTTTCCAGGGTCCCCCCTTCTCCCTTTTTTAAAGATTGGCGTGACATTGGCTATCCTCCAATCCTCTGGCACCGTGGCCGTTTGAAGGGACAAGTTGCATACTCTAGTTAAGAGGTCAGCAACTTCGTTCTTTAGTTCCTTAATAACTCTTGGATGTATACCATCTGGGCCTGGTGACTTATTTATATGTAGTTTATCAATTTGATCTAAAACATCTTCCTTATTCACCATTATCTGCTTTAATTCCTTAGTTAGGAAGGGCTGTTCAGGCTGTGGTATCTGCCCAAGTTCTTCTGCTGTGAAGACGAACGCAAAGAATTCATTTAATTTCTCTGCAATCTCCAAGTCCCCTTTTATCTCATCTTTCCCTCCCTCACCATCCAGCGGGCCAACCGCCTCTCTGGCAGGTTTCCTGCTTCTAACATATTTGAAGAAGCTTTTATTATTCCCCAAATAAAAAAATAAAAAAATAATAATCTGCCAAAGCAGATACACAATATTAAACCCACTAAACATTTGTTTTAGAGCTTCTTGAGTGCTTCCTTATCTCGATGTCATACTTACAACAAGCCTTGTAAATACCATTATTCCCATATTGCGGCTCGGGAAATGAGGCTGAGAGGGGTGTGTGTACCTCCTGTAGGGCAGAAACTGAGACAAACCAGAGAAGTCCCGATATGCATCTCAGACTCCTACATTACACCAGCTCGTGGTAAGAGCGTACCTAAACAAAGAGCCCAATCCTATGCAGATCTACTCAGACGTTCCATTATAGTCAATGGGGCTTACTTCCGAGTAAGCATGGATAAGATTGCAGCCAACGTGGTTCATACTACTAAGCAAGTTAAAAAATAATAGTTGTCAGAGAATAGAGAAATTGTAGTACGGCCCACGGAAGTGTTACTGGGGGCACAGGCTCAAGGATGAACTGTTGCACTGAAGCAGTTTTAAATGACTTCCTAGAGCTGTGATGTCCACATAGTGGCCTGGCAGGTAGACAGTGGGAGCCCCTCCATGCCACTGTTTCCATACAGTGAATTTCTGTGGCAGATGCTGTAGACTTCTTGGCTTTTAATTCTAGAAGACTGGGTTACATATTCCAAACAGAGAGGCCTCTGTCACCATCTCCCCTCTTCAAGTCCAAAAGCATTTTGATCCCAACCTGAGCTCTTGCTGTTTCTCAACTCTCTCATAAGCATTCAAAATTTTCATAGCGCTTTCCCCAGACACTCATCATCCCAACCTACTTCAGTTCAAACGCTAATTAATTTTTCTGACTGTTGAACTTCTGCACTGAGCTTTTCTATAAAATCTTTTCTCTATTTTTCTATAAAATTTCAGAAAATAAGCCTCTCTCTCTCTCTCTCTCTCTCTCTCTCTCTCTCTCTCTCACACACACACACACACACACACACACACACACCCCTATGGTACATATGTTTAGGTGGGAAAGTGGAACGTTTTGCAGTAGCGTAGTATCAATGTCTTGCAGAAGGTAGGATATTACAAGATATCACAAGATACAAACAAATGTATTATATACTTAATTTTAAGTGCAGCTCTGGTCGCCTTTGGAGGGGTCATGGGGATGGCCCCGGAGAGTGTGCGCCTGGGGCGGCCCTCCTTCCAGCTCTGCTGCTGCCTGGAAGCCCAGCAGAAGCGAAGACATCACACACACACCCACTCCTGAGCACACCTTTGTGGCATTCCACCACGTGTGTCCCTGCCTTGGTTAAAAGTAAAGCAAATTAAAAACAAGGGACAAACTGATGAATTCTTTGTAATGTTTGCTTTGGCCCCTAAATGGATAGTCCTCTCGGATATGGCATTGAAAATGCTATAAAATGCGTACCAACTGAACTTTAGACAAATAGCAGCAGAGCGCATCGTCAGAAACCTTCTCCCAGCTTCAAATGCGACTTGCAACCAGCTGCATCTACAACACCAGGGCAAAAGAAACAGCACAGCCCCCCCCCCCATACTCAACAAAAACAATCATTTGACCTTTGCCACCAGCTGCCTTATATTCCTCTCCTCTAATTGTTCCCCAACCTTCTTCAATCTTGTTAATGTCCTTCCCCCCCCCTTTGACTCCTTTTTCCTCTTACCAAACAAAAAACAAGACACCATTGACCTTCTGGCTCTAAGCAAAAGGGCTTGAACTCTCAGCTGCCCACTGACAGTGATCTCTTTGCTTCCTTTACAAACTGTCTCCCAGGTTTTAGGTTCTCAGCTGGTCCAAATCTTAATCTTTCTGGGTGGTCTTATCATGGGGGTTGTTCCTCTTTGATTTTTTTTAACCCTATGCTGTTTCCCAAAGACGGACTGGAGTCACTGAGCTGGGGTCACAAGCCATTTGCAAGTCTCCACCCTGTGCTCGGGTGATAGCACGCACCTGTGGTGACTCATCCCCTGAAAATTCCCAAGTCATTTTCGAACTCGAGTTCGAGTCTTTTGTGAAGCGAGTCGCAGCAAGGATCAGGTGCGGCTCCACAGGAAGAAAAGCGGGAGGGGCTGGTAGGGGATGTTCTCATTGTTGTTGTTTTACACTACCCTCATGTTCCCATCCTGTCTGCAGTCAGTGATGTGCTGAAGTCCTTCACTTCCTTCAACCATCATTTCATTTATGTTCAGTAAGCAAAAGCAGTGCCCCATGCTGTGGTTGTTATTCAAGTGAGTGGAACAATGCAAGGAGTGCAGAAAAACAAACCGTTCCCTATGAATTCCAACACGTAAATCACCACCAGCCCGTTCACATCATGACTCCTGATGCCACCTTCAGAAGGAGCTCCAAGCACGCCACAGACCACAGGGGTCGGGAGGTGTCTGAACTCAGCAAGGCAGGAGGGGAGGGGCCGGGGCAGACTGCAAGAGGGCGGGAACAGAAGTGGCAAGCGGGAGGGTTGTGTGTAGCAGCTGGGAGGCTTACTACCCAATTGCGCCTCTACTCAGAAGAAGTGGTCCCATTGCAGTGGGTCATTCAGTGAGGTTTCCCTCCAAGGTAACTGTGGAAGATCAAGATAGCAGCATACCACCAGCAGTGGAGGATTACATGTGTACCCCCAGGCCTGGCTGGGAATGCACAGGAGAGCAAGCAGCCACAGCTGTTTCGGTCTTGGACACATCCCATTTTTGTATCATGCCTTCTCCCAGCTTCCCCCTGCCTCCTTATCCCTCTCCACAGACTTCTCAAAGCCACTTTTTCCTATGGCCAGAAGCTCCCCCTCCCTTGGAATTCTCAATTTCCCCTCCCTCATCCAGAGAAAAAAATCAGGCCACCCATCCTTTGTCCAATGGAATGTCTGTTCCTTCAGAGATGGACAAGAGAGACCACTCCTCCCTCCCTCCCCTGTGAGCTGGTTGGACCCGCCTTCTTCCTCTCCCTGCCTTGTGTTCCTCCTTCCCATGCCTCCTGCTGGATGCAGCTAGCTACCTAAATCAAACCAAAAGAGAAATTAACCCTTTCTCCTCCCCTCCCCTCCCGTCTTTTGCCCTAACCAACTCGCTTGCTTGCGATGGTATGAATGCAGGCTTCCAGGTCGCTGCACAAGGTCTTTCGAGCAATACAGAAGCTGCGAAAAAAGTAAGCAAGCACACCCAGATCCATGGGGAAAATACACATGTCATCATGACTCAGGTTTTTCAGATTCATGACTGATTTCCAAGTCTACCCAAGTGTCAAGTGACTCATGCATGACTCAAGTGTGCACAAGTCAGTGAAATGTGTGTTTTCATGTCTGGGACTCGAGTCTTGTGACTCAAGTTCCCATTTCTGCTATTTCCAATCCGTTCTTGGTTCTAATCTTTCTCTCTCTACATCTTCTCTTTAGGCAATCTCAATTAGTCCATGGTTGTAACCATCACTTATAAGTAGAGATATGTGTTTTTGGTGATATTTTTTTCCCCAAAATTTCTTGATTAAAAAAGCAAATTGCGGTGTTATGTGTTTTTATTTTACATTCTCGATCCAGCTTCTCAGTTTTAAATGCTTTAAAAGTGTACTAGGTAGATAATACAGGCGATATTGTGTCAGTAGATGAAGCCACAGTATTATTTCTAATTGGAAAGGTAATCTAGTTTAATTTCTGGAAAAGATCTAAAACACCAAAATGTGAGGTTTTGTGTTTTTATTCAGATATTTTAGCAACCAAAAGGTGGTTGTTAATGCCCAAAGGGAAGTTTTCAACAACAACAACAACAACAACAACAACAACAACAACAAAAGCCGCTCCTACGTATAAGCTAATGGTCTTCTCTGTCCACTCCTGCCCAGAACCTACTCTCTTGGGTTCTTTTTAAAATCATTTTGGTACAAATCTATAGATAATGAAATATGTTGTGAGCACCTTGAACACCTCCCTTGCACAGGGAAAAGGCAGGATACAAATATTTAAATAAATAAGCAACGGCCATCCAAATGTCTTTAGCTGGGACATTCTCCTACACCCTGCACATTATGTCTTTAGTCACTTTTTTCTCAAGCACAAAATGTGTGTTTCGTCTTTGCTTCCTCTGTCTCAATTATATCTTTCATCCTCCCTACAGTTGCTAGTGCTTCCTTCTCCATAGCACTGCTAAACTACATCGCTTTCTTATTTTTCTCCACACATACTTTGCTCATTTTCCATGTTGATGGCTGAAACTTTCCCACTGGCCTTGTTTTCGCAGATCCTGATCGGCTGCTTATCTCTGTCTAGAATTTTGCCACCATGGGCGTTCTTGGTCACATTCAGAGGGCAATCCTAACCTGGAGTTAGGTCAGCACAGTTAGGCAAGCAAAGTTTGGCCGGCACAAGGGCCACCATTAAGTATGTGTGCCGTCCTCCCTCACTCCGAGAGTGGTCCAAATGCATTTTATGGTAGCCCTTATGCCGGCCAAACTTTGCTGGCCCAACTGTTCTGACCAAATCCAGGTTAGGATTGTGCTCTCAGTCAGTCCTTCGATCCTCTCACCTGGCTTGCAGTTTCCCATTACACGCAGAAACAATGTGAACTCAAACGTTTTATGGAAAAGCATTGCGTTTGAGCTGAAATGAGAATCCTGACTCTACGAATTAGTTATCAAGTAGAGTTCCACTTTCCAATTACAGGGAAGGTTGATTCTATGTAGCCGCAAGTTAACAAGACCCCCTTCTCTCTTGCTGAGCCGGAATTTGAACCTGGATCTTCTAGATCTATGTCTGACTCACGACACCATCCTGGTTCTCCATGTCAGAATCAGTAGACACCACACCAGCTTTCATTCCTGGACATTATAACAAAAGCACTTTTCTGTCAGGAAACGTTCTTTTGCTTTCCCGTATGTGGCGGATTGTGGAGTTGATGGGCAAGTTGATAGGCAAAACTTTTAAGACTAATTAGAGACCAAGTTCTGTAAATTCCACTGGGAGGATCAATCTTGCACAAATGTATTTAAATGAATTCATTGTCCTTTCCTTTTAGCAGCCACTAGCTGTAAACACTTTGGGGAGATTTCTTTCATGACACCCAAGAATTGCTGTGGCCTCTTTAAAATAAATTACCCATCATTAACTGCAACACCAGTCACCGCAAGAGGACTGCGTGGTGAAATTAATTCCAGGAAAATCTCCTGTGTGCCTCCAGCTGTCACAGGCACACTGAAGGTATGCCAAACACAGTTCAAACACACTTCTCTTCCAAGAATCTAAGGTGAAGAGCTTGAATAATCTTGCTCCAAAAGTAAACCTTTAGTGAACCTTAATGGACCTTAATGAAAATAATTACTATTTTCTCAAAGTGATATCTTCTTTCGCCCCTACAGCAAATAAAACTGTCACTGACAGGAGGCGCTATTTCCTGAGCAAGAAACACTTTGAACAATTCAACTGGATAGCTTCAGGGGACATCTTGAGGAAGTTTGTTGCTCCTGGAAAATAATTAGCATGTTTAAACAAACACACATACCAACAAACAAACTAGGAGCCATTACAGTTATCTACTGGACCAGGGCCGGCTTTAAGCCAATGTGACCAATGTCTTCACATCGGGCTCCGCGCTTCAGGGGGCCCCGCACTAGTAGGGTGAGCATATTGCCTATGGCTGCAGCTGGGATCTCTATGGGCTGTAAGTCAGTGGGGCGAGCAGAGCAGCTTTACCTTGGTCTCTCCCGCCTGCCTCTGCCTCTGAACAGCCCAAGATGGGCCACCTGGAAGCAGCTGGCAGTGATGCTATATCACCACCAACTAAGTCCACATGCCATGCTTTGCACGTGGCACCGCTGTTTGTGCCCTACTCTTCTTGGTGAGTGGGGGCCCTGCAGAGAGGATTGGGGGCCCCACAGGAATGCCCCACATTGGGCCCCGCTGCTGCTAGAGCCAGCCCTGTACTGGACAATATATTACAATATCAGTCTCAGTGACAAATGTTTCTATGGAATCAATAGCCAACAGACCAATCCTAAACCCAGTCCTAAACTGCTGGGCCCGATAGGAGCAGTGGCGCCAAAATGGCTACCATTGCATCCTACGGGCACCACAGAAGCCATAGGAGGCTCTTTGGGGGAAGGGGACATTCATCCGCTTCCTTTGGATAAGGGGCCCACCATGGAGCTCCTCAAGTCTGCACTGGCTATTTTGCCACGGGGCCCAACAAGGAGGATAGGATCCAGCAATGGTGGGCCATCAACTGTCCCACCCCTTCCCCACCCAGTTCCTACCTCCCCCACCCCAACCAAGTGCATCACCAGCAGCAGTAAAACTTACTGCTGGGCGGCATGGTGTCAGGGCCTCCTGGTGCAGGCTCAACCCTGAGGGTAAACCCTTACCATTGGCACTAGAAGTGTCTTACAGCACTGGCATCAGTGGTAAGGGCCCTAACAAATAGCTTTCTTATAGGGGTTTAAAAGTTCAGGAAGGACGTTTTTATCTTCCTTTCCATTTTGAAAGTTGAGAAATTTCATTTAAATGACATCAGTGAGCAACAGGTTCAAATAAGGGTTCAACTACTCCTGTTTAGCTTGCGTAGAAATCAGCTTGGATTTCCAGCCCAAGAACTGTACAGCAAGTTTAATGTTTCAGTCTCCAAGGATATTGGGCACAGTCCACCAGAAGCTTCACTATGTGGGCACCGCAGAAATGAGGGACAGGACAAGCTTTCTATGTGATTGCAAGGTCTGTATGAGGGAACATCCATATGGTTGTCTGGAGAGCAAACAAAGGTGCCTCTAGATTGGCTCTGATTCCTGCGATCTATATGGCTTCATATTAGGGATCCTTTCCTGAGACACACTTTCGGCAAAGAGATTAAGGGCGCAATCCTAAACAGCGCTGGATTAGCGAGGAAGGCTGGCCAGCGCCAAATCCAGCACTGCTTAGGATGGGCTGGAGCCTCTCCACGGCAAGGGAGCGTGCGGTCCCTTACTGTAGGGGAGGCTCCAGCCTCCCCATGTGCTTCTCGGAACTGCGCCTGCTAAAGAGCGGGGGCAGATCCGAGGAGACTGCGTGGCCCAAGCCAAGGATGCCATGTGGCTCAGATCAGGACCACGCAGCCTGGGGACAGGAGCTTGGATGCAGCCTAATGGCCACATCCCACCTGTTTGATACATTTGATTAGGATATTACTACATCAAGACTGCATCTATTGATACTACTACATCAAGACCCACATTTAACTTTGTGGGTTACATGTTTTTCTGTACTTTCTGATTCATTCTTGTAGGTCTCCATTCACTAGCTTTCATGCTAAGCTTTTCTCTTGGAATTGTTTGGCATAGTTTAAATAGTAATAACTGAGAGTGCAATCCTAATCTGGAGTTAGGCCTGCACAGTTAGGCCAGCACAAGGGACACCATAAAATAAGTTTGGACCACTTTTGGAGTCAGAGAGGCAAGCACACAGATGTGTGCAAAACTCCCTGACTCCGAGAGTGGTCCAAACAGATTCTACGGTGGCCCTTGTGCTGGCCAAACTTTGCTGGCCTAACTTCAGGTTAGGATTGCACCCTAAGAGTCTCTTCACTACCAGGCCAGAGATTCCATAACAATGTATTTATTTGCATACTGCTTAGAATTAATTAAGCATGTCACATAGAATTTAAAAGCTGAGGCCTTCTTCAAAGTGCGCAATTGAAGTACTGATGAAGTGTAAGAGGGAAGGGGTGACAGAAAGGAAGGTCACAATTTGCAAAAAAATGATGTATAATTTATAAAGACATCAAGCTTGTATAAGCATGGGAAATAATTGTGACAAGTTGATGGACGTTTCCTCTTATTTTAAGTAACCCCCCCCCCCCCAATTTGTTTTTGTTCTTCTCAGTGTAAACTCATTTAGTGGTTGTGTGAGGTTGATATTCATCCTCATCTAGCTAGGAGCCATGAAGTTTCAGAAGCCAACTTCCATACACAAATCCCTGGCTAGACAGGGAATTGTGCACTCAGTTTCTGATCCAGCTGCAGGTATAGAGCAAAGACCCCCTTCTGATAATTGATCTTGGTAGGAGAAAGGGGGAGGATTCATTTTTTCCTGTCCTCATCTCTGCCAGACAGCTCACTGAGCAATGGCCAATATTTATACAAATTTCTACAGCACCAGCAATGTACATAGCCCAAAATGAGACCCCAAACAGTGGACAAGCTAGAAAGAAACAAGAGAAACAACAGAGGCAGGGGAAAAAAATATCTTATTGTTTCAGTTTCCTCGTTCTTAAGCTTAGCAAGAGCAGGAAAAGAGAGCTTATGGCCCAATCCTAACAGGTTTTTACTCTGCAGGGTTTTAATCCTAACAGGGTTTTACTCTGTTACATAATATTGCAACATTTCCACCTGCCACCGACAGCCACATCTACAACTGGAAATGTGTTGTTCACCAGATCACTTTTGATCCCATGATTCACATCTGGCCAACACCTGCAGCAGAATTAGGTGGTGGAATAGATGTCAGCATTTTGGGCTGCAGAAGGGGCTGCCATATTTGAATTTTCCCCGGCATTAAAAACCAGAAAATAATAGCACACCATGCTAACCGCCAGGCTAAAATATCTGTCCTTTTCCCAAGAAGAATATTTTCAATGGGGGGGGGGAATGCAACATTCAAAGCAATATCCTAATCTGAAGAACTTCAGTCCATTTTGCTTCAGGCTTCACTCACCTTCAGCTTTCTCACCTACCACTTTGGATGAGCTTTCTCATCTGCTACTTTCGACTGGCTTGCTCATCTTGGTTCTGCAAAGCACTGCACCACCATACATGCCAGTTTCATTTCATCAACTCCAAGGCAGCTTGTGGCTTCTTTAAAGAAGAAAAACTAGCACTTTGTTTACGTTCTAGGAGTTCAATGTCAACCTATCAAAGGCTTAAAGACAAGATCTTTGGGGAGGGGGTGCTGCTGCAGCTGCATTAGGTATCAAACCACACCTTAGCTCTTACTACCTCCACCTCTGGTACACCACTAAAGACTGCCTTTCCTGTAGCCCTAACTGGCATGAGTTCTAGGCATCCATACCCAGGGGCTGAGTGCAGTTTACTTGGCGTCCTATGCTTGCTTCCTTCCACCAACCCAAAGAGACAGAGGAAGTGGTCTCCCCAGTGCAAAGGCTTCAGCACCTCTCTCTGTCAACTGAAATCTTGTTTCAGATTTCACAGACTTGTTCATTTCACATGCAAGAGAGGAGAACAGGGAGTCGTTTATGAGCCATTTCTTTTTTAAACATCGGATCTTGCCGCTCCTCTGCCAGCCATGGCCTCTAGCTTGAAAAATTTCATCCATTCTTTGAATCCCAAATCTCTTCCCAGGATTCTGCAGATCCAGTCTGGCTTTTATGATGAAGGTGAGTTTGTATCTAAAGTCATCCAATTGTGCAGGTGCGGTTTGATACCTAATTGCACATTGCTTTTCTCTAGTGACGAGTCAAACACAGTGAGAATAGCATCGTGGCTTCACGAATCAGGTCTCACTAGAGCAAAAGATGACAATGTGCATATAAGAAGGGAAGAAAAATAAATTGTTATGATCAGCACACTAAACAGAGGACTTTGACTTGAGAGCAAGCAAGCTTCAGGAACATGGCAATAGGGTGAAAGGAATGCAGGCAGGCTTTTGACAAATTTGGTTGCAGCCACAAGTTCTCAAAGTTCTCTGAAAACATTTGAAATTAAATTCAAAAATTATTTATGCTCGGATCTAAAGAAGACAATGTGCATACCAAAGCTGTGCAAAAGCAGAGCATGCATGGGAACCAGGTGTGTAGAGGGGGGTTATCCATGCAGGTCCTAGAGTATTCCACTGTATTGGAATGAAAAGTTGGTTGTTGTTGTTTTAGCACAAACAGGATGCGAGGGGCAGCGTGGGAAAGAAGAGTACAGAGCAGTGATGGTGAACATTTTGGATTTGCCGTTTAAAAATGCTTACCTTGACTCTGTTAGCATGTCACTCCCCACCTCCAACAAAAGAGAAACAATTTTTCACATATTCATTTATTTAAAAAATACAGTCCAATCATGTGTGGGTCTATTCATTATATTTAAAAAAATCAAATCATTCAAAAATCATTACAAAGAAATCCTCAGTTGTTGTTGGAGGTTGGTGAATGCTGGCATGTCACCCACAACGTTGTGGCATGTCACTTTTGACACGCATGTCATAGGTTCGGTACCTCCGATATAGAGTATTGTGCTGCATGTTATGTTACGTGGTGGTCTAGAGCAGCCGTTTTCAACCAGTGTGCCGTGGCACACTGGTGTGCCACGAATGGTCCACAGGTGTGCCGTGAGAGATTAAGGAAGGGTCCTTTATTAATAGAGCAATTGGGGGATGTGAGCCCCCTATCATCGTCATGGTGCGCCTTGTCAATTGTCCAAAAATTGATGGTGTGCCTTGGCAATTGTAGTGCCCTGTCAGTGTGCTGTGAGCACAAGCTAACACACAGCACAAGCATATACAGCTGTGCATAGCATCCCTGGCTATGCACTAACACACAGCACAAGCATATACAGCTGTGCATAGCATCCCTGGCCCTCAGAACACCCTCTGGTCACTTTTGGAGGGTGCAGCCCAGGCGGGCCTGAAGCTCACAGGGGACCAGAGGTTTCCCACGGGCAGGATTAAGACTTGCCGCAGCCCACATCTGGTTTGCAGGCTGGGGTTTGGAGACCCCCCTGGTCCAGACTCAGAGAAAGGAGCAATGCCACTGACATTGTTTCCTCAACTCTGCCTCTGCCTCCACATCCTTTTAATAAGGGACCCGCTGGGACAGGAGGGATAAGGAAAGTACTGGCATCTTAATCCTACTGCAGTATCCGGTTAAGTACTGTAACGTCCTGATTTGCAACTTTGCACTAGCACAGCACAATGGGCATTCCATAGCTATGTGGAGCCTCCTAAGCTCTTCTTTAATGGGGTAGAAAGCTGAAGAGCAACGTCCTGGAAGGTGAGCAGCCGATGCCTAACAGAGCCTTTTGAATGAAACTGAACAAACGTACACGATATTTCAAGTGCACAACCATGTCCTGTTTGTTTCACATGACTGCTTTTTAAACAAATATTCTCAAGGCGCAATCCTAACCAGGAGTTCGGCTGGCACAGTTAGGCCAGCAAAGTTTGGCTGGCACAAGGGACACCGTAAAGTATGTTTGGACCGGTCTCAGAATCTGAAGGCCATTACACAGATGTGCACCGTCTTCCCTGACTCCAAGGGTGGTCCAAACGTGCTTCACGGTGGCCCTTGTGCTGGCCAACTTTGCTGGCCTAACTGTGCCAGCCGAACTCCAGGTTAGGATTGTGCCCTCAGTTGTTGTCCATAATATTTGTCTGAATGTTCTACTTAGAATACCACAAAACCACATTAAAATAAATGAAAGGCCTCAGAAAAGAGAAAACATTGTCAATTTAATGTCTCACTTCCTCCTCTTAGGAAATCTATATTTGTACATCAATACTCAAAGCATAATGGGACGCGGTGGCACAGCAAGTTAATCTGCTGTTGCTGGGCTTTTGACCGCAAGGTTGGGAGTTCAAGACTGCACGACGGAGTGAGCTCCCGTTGCTTGTCGCAGCTCCTGCCAACCTAGCAGTTTGAAAGCGAGTAGCTAAATAGGGACCACTAAATGTGAGTAGATAAATAGGGACCACTTCGGTGGGAAGGTAACGGCGTTCTGTGCGCTATGGCATATAGTCATGCCGGCCACATGACCACGGAAGCTTGTCCTCAGACAAAAACGCCGGCTCTACAGGCTTTGAAATGGAGATGAGCACCGCCCCCTACAGTCGGTCACAACTAGACCATTCGGTTGTGGGGAAACCTTTACCTTTACTCAAAGCATACTAAAATAGTATATTAAATATAGTAATATAACAAGATACATAATATAACAAAACCAGGAAAATATCTACAGAAATATTGTTCTTTTCTACGCATTTAAACAGATGAACAATTATGAGTAGAGGTGTTTGAAAATAGTTATTTGTTTTACTCAAAAGTAAGCCCAATGTGTTCCAGTAAGACATATGCTGCAACCCTATCTTACTGGAAACACCTCTAATTATGAGTCTCAGCTATGATCCAACATACCTTTTCAAAGATACAATAGCATAATAGTACACATTAAGGCCTGAGCTACATTTTAACCAAATTCATTGAACAGCTAAAGAGGAGAAGATTCCATAAAGGGTTCTCTTGTCATTAGAGGGAGGGCACAATCCTAACCAACTTTCCAACCCAGTATAAGGGCAACGCAGCTCTGAAGTAAGGGAACAAACATTCCCTTGCCTTGAGGAGACCTCTGTGTTTACAACTCCACTGCAGAATGCATGTCTCACTGGCACAGTTATGTCAGTGCTGGAAAATTGGTTAAGACTGTGCCCTGAGTCACAATGAAGGCAAAACAACTAGTTTTTGCCTGTAGAATCCATCATATTATGGACTCTGCTGTTTCAGAGCTTCTGTTAGTACGGTAGCTGTAAGTTCACTGTACATCAGTTTCTTGTAGTCAGGTCAAACAAAGGTTTATAAAGAGCTCCAAAGATCTTAGCAATAACCACGTTATGCCTATGCAGTGCAAATCCAGATGTGATATGGGACAACGGTGGTAACAGAAGCCGTATCCCCTGCTATACCACCAGTAAAACCCAACCTACCTCTGCAACAGAGAAAGGGCTCCAGTTCCTCTCCTTAGCAATTTTTGCTAACTGACTTAGGTCCTAATTCTGGGCCTGATCCAGAAGGCCCATATAGCTGGCGGTACATCTGTACAGCTGGTGAAAATGTTGCGAACGTGCCATAGTGCAGGTCTGTAACAGGTTAACACTTGCGTTGGAGCGGTGCTCACTCAGCACCAGGCCCCAACGCAAGGGGACGGCCGGTCTGCACTCCAGCAGTGCTGGCTGCCAGAAAGCCCGTCTGGGGTGGGGGCAGGGGGGTAGGCGGGAGGAACCAAGCGGGGGAGGGAGGAGCCAGCTGGGATTGGGTGGGACCCGGCAATGGCTTCCATCACCGGATCGTATCCCTGGCGGTGGCTCAGGCAACCCAACAAGGGGCTGCTCAATTCTCCTGCCGGCAAAAGGAGTTAGGCAGTTCTGGATTGGGCTTTATGTCAGTTATTATTTTTCAATACAGATAAAGCCACAAGTTTGAGATTCCCACTTTATGTTGCAAAAATTATGCCTTTCATAGTACCAATATAATTTTTTATGGACAACTGAACTTAAATTTCTGCTGATTTAATAAGTGGCTGGGCTGTAAAAGGTGTCATCTGCACCTTGAGAAATATAAAATTGCCCAGAACAATTTGCTTCAAATTTATATTACAAGGACTCTTACGAAAACCTGGGGTTCTTGATATCCTCTATTCCTGCACCTAGAGAAATGTCAGATGCTTCCAGATTCTTTTTAATTCTTCATTTGAGCCTTCCCAGTTCACATGCTTTTGTCTGCATGCAAAATCCCCAGAAACTGACCACAAAACTATATACATTTTTGAGACTACACATACAGTAGCACACCCTTGATCACAATGAGCCATGCAGCATCACAGTGGCTGCCACGCTGGGTGGCCCAGGCCATGTGCTGATCGAATATGACAGTGCAATCCCAACCTGGAATTGGCCAGCACAGTAAGGCCAGCAAAATTTGGTAGGCACCAGGGACACCGTAAAGTATGCTTGGACTATTATTGGAGTCAGAGAGGCCAGCACACAGACGTGTGCCGTCCTCCCTGACTCTGAGAGTGGTCCAAATGCACTTTATGGCAGCTCTTGTGCCGGCCAAACATTGCTGGCCTAACTGTGCCAGCCTAATTCCAGGTTAGGATTGCACCCTGGGTTTAATCAATGCAAGGCCTGGATTGTATGGGGCTGTTTGATGCATACTTGTGCCAGGCTAAAGAAGTGGGGAAAAATCTATGACCTCAGGTGCATTGCACATTGTTTCTTATTTTTGTCACTTTCACAGCAATATTCTCTTACTTCCTCCCTCTGTTTATACAGCACTTTCTGCATCCTCAGTGCCAATACTAAGTTGCTGGATAAATTGGAGCAAAACATCCCCTTTTGGCAGTGGGTGATAGTCATGTGCCATCTGGTGGCTCCCTCCTACCCACCTTCCCCCCAGCCTACAGACCCTATGATGGTACTCTCATAGATTGTAGTGCTAGGTGTAGCAGTGGTACAAGTCTCTCAGCCCCCACAGTCACTGGTACTCAGGAGTTCAGGGCCAACTGGTCTGGCCAACTTGGCCAACCCCCGACACCATCCCTGTCCATCCATTGCCCACGAAGCTTCACTTCTTCATTTTATCTCCTCACATTAGATTGCCTCACTTTACCCATACATCAAAAACCATCCATTTCCCTGGTCTTGAAGACATTAGCAAGACATTGACCTTTCTACGCCACCGCCAACTCTGTTGATTCATCTCACTTTTAGGCTGTAGGACTCTGGACAGATTCCTCACATTCATGGTCTAAACCAGTGGTATTCAAGCTTTTTAGACTGGGACCCACTTTTCAGTACGGCACTCACGTTGGGACCCATCAGAAGTGATGTCATGGCAGGAAGTGACATCATCAAGCAGGAAGTGCTGTCATTGTAACATTATAAAATGACATTCCTGAATTGCAAATTGGCATTCTTGAACTGCAGCAATTGTACAACTATGATACATCCCAGACAGAAAGCAAGATTAGGACAAAATATTATGTAAGAGAATTGAACTAAAAACAACATTTTTTTTAAAAAAAAACCCTCACTTGAAAATTCAAACTGTTAACACTCACAAAAGGAATATAGCAAGAGTAAGGTTTCCAGTTTCCAAGATGGCTGCTCCCAGCTTTCCGCGACCCACCTGATTTCAGGTCATGACCCACCAAGTGGGTCTCAACCCACAGTTTGAATAACACTGGTCTAAACAATGTATGACACACAGTTTGTGTTAAATAAGTATCAATTAGTGGTAATGGAAGTAATATTAGAGAGAATGCAAGAATTTGTAAAAAGGCACCATTTTGGTGTCAAGATACAAATGTTTCAACAGAAGCAGTTGGGTAGACTATTCCCTCCGGTTTTTTGAAGATCCCCAGTGGTGTTTGGTTCACATTAACTCAGTGTGCCTTTGGTGGCCACCATCAATAAAAAAACTAAGACAATCCTTTGGCCAGTATTAGGAGTTGTACTTAGAGCTTCACTTCAAAACATGAAAAGGCTTTGTCTACCATAATGAATGTTGCAGAAATCTATAACATGAAAATGCATATTAAATTATGAAACATCACATTATTGTCTCTGAACAGAACAATGCAATAGGATGCTGAGTGATTTAATTTTTTTATGTTATAGTAGAAACTGTTCAATGAGCAAAGATAATTATAAATACCTTGCAAGTTCATGTAAGCTACCAAAGCCATTAACAAAACTTCTGCATTAAAAGAGAGTGATCCCTATGCCAGTTAATATATAGATTGCAATTGTTCTAGTTCCACTGGCTTCAAGGAGGATAAATCGTTTTGAAGTCAAGTACCCTGAATAGCAAGGTTGTAGAACAAGTTTAAAAGTTGCCTCTCTCTGGTTATAAAAAAAGATTTTAACTTTATAAAATGCAAGGCCATTCCGAAATTAACAAAAGATAATATTATGGCATCTAATATTTTCTAGAGCTCTGGAATTATAAAAACTAGCTGCATAATCACTGAACTGAAAGCTTTGTATGCCAAATAATGCAAATATTTCTGATATTTGTTTCTTAGATCAGAGAGAAGGGAAAAAAATGTAAAATTTAATCAGTGGCAGAATTCTGTCAGAGAGGCAAGGTTCCTACAATTTATTGCCCCCTTTTGATCAATTTACAACATGATAAGTCCAAAATACCCAGAAAAACTCTCTGCCACATTCTCCTCTTCCCTTTCATCTCCCCTCCCTCACACTATTTTCTGAATCTGAAATGACTCATTTTCACTCTACCTCAATTCTACAGCATAAGAACACAAGAGAAGCCTTGCTAGATCAGGCCAAGGGCCCATTTAGTACAGCCTCCTGTATCTCACAGTGGCCCACCAGATGCCTGAGGGAACACACCAGACAAGAAGATACTTGTATCTTGCTGCCACTCCCCTGCATCTGCCATTCTAAAATAGCCTATTACAGGGGCGGACCTAGTCAAAATGGTGCCCGGGGCACCCAATAGAAGTGCACCCCCACGGGAGCCCAGGTCTACCCACCAGAAGCAGCCACGGGTAGATCTCAGCTCTGGAGCCCGGATCTACCCATTAGGAACGACTGCGGGTAGACCCGGGCTCCCTATAGGGAAACAACAGCATTAGAAACAACAGCAGAGCCCAGATCTATCCATTAGGACCAGCCATGGATAGACCTGTGCTCCACAGGTCAGGAAGGCATCCATAGTGTAGACCTTCCCCCACCCATTCAAAACATCTTTCCAGTGCCAAGGCTTCTTTAATCATAACTTTTAAGGTCATGGTGAGCTTAGTTTTTTTTTTTTTTTGTAGTTGGTTCTTAACGTTTGCTGACTTCAGTTTGAAATCCCTGTGTTGCCACTTTCAAAAATCTGAGTCAATGTCTGAAAAAGCCACATGTGAGCAGAGGCCATCATGCAATGCTTCCAATTTGCATGGGAGATTAGCATGTACCTGCCCCCCCAGTTGTATAGGCAAATTGGATTTCAACGCTATCAAATTGTTGCATCAACGCTATGTGCTTAGTGACAACGGCCGAGCGGCACCCCCGCATTGGCGCTGAAGCTCTGGAGCTGACGCTACTTGTAGCGTCGGCTTCAGAGCGCCAACAGAGAGCTTCCTTTGAGCCAGATAGAAGCTGGTTGGCACAAGGGAGGCTCTGTCCAATATCAGGATGGGGATTGGTGGGAGGGAGGGAGACGGGGGTGGGATCTGGGCAGGATGTGGGCGGGCTCAGGAGATGGCCATACGGCCACATCCTAAGCCCGTCCATGAGGCCGCGTGGCTCTTTAGCGGGCGTAGATCCAAGGAGCCCATAGGGGAGACTGGAGGATCCCCTACGGTAAGGGAGCACACGCTCCCTTGCCGTGGGGAGGGGGGGTTCCAGCCTATGCAGCATCAGATATGGCACTGCCAAGTCATCCTTGCTATTCCGGCACAGCATAGGATTGTGCCCTTAAATGGCTCCCTGTCCCAAATGGCCTCACAATCTAAAAAAAAAATGCTGAACTCCACCAGCAACAGCCACTAAACAAGACACTGCGCAGGGGTGAAGAGGGACAATTACTCTCCCCCTGCTAAACATAAGAGGAGCACCACTTGAAAAAGTGCCTCTTGCCCAGTTAGCAATGTCTGCTGAAACAGGAACGTCTGAAACAGGAATAGCAATGTCTGCTTGCCCAGTTAGCAATGTCTGCTGAAACGTATTCCTGCAATGCGCTGTTAAACAGTGCTATATTGCCCAGAGTTCTTGTTGTTCCTTTTAATGAGAAATGAAATCCTGCCACAAGTAAGCCGCAGTGGTTGCCAATGAACAATTACAAATATGCACATTATTTACCAATAAAATATAATAAAAGTGCCAGTGAGGAGCTGGTGCACTATGGGCAATGCACTTTGTCTCACGACAGTGAAACAACAGGCTCTTTCAGAGTCAGCTGTGTAGTCTGGAATAACACAATTCTGTTCAAGGTCCCTCTCAAGCCCTACTATGCAGCACCCAGTTGATAAAGGGGAAAATTCCAGGAGGGAGGAAATGAGAAGGTGATTAATCCACCTACAAATGAGTGTAATAAGATATTTAAAAATAGTGATGACTCTGAGAATGAAGGCAAACAAAAAAAGTTTTTTTAAAGTACTTCTGAGGTGTCAAGTTGCTCTTTCCTGTAAAACGACACAGCTTACATCAAAGCTATTTCGCTGCATGCAAAGTTCAAACCTGCCAGATAAATGAGAAACAGCAGAAAGTGTCATAAACCCATCAAGGGAGAAATAAGTCAGAAACAGCCGAAGTAATTTTTAAAGGATTCACCTAGGAGAGAAATGGCTTAAAGCTCTTGACATTTCGTGCTTCACTTTTGCATGGGGGAAGATAAATCTGTGCCTGCCGCTTTTCTAATGGCTGGGTGGCTATTTGCAAAATCTTGGTGTCCTGAAACCAAGTGGTGAGCAGGGCGATAGGTTCGGTGGTCAGCTGTGCAACACAGAGAGAGGTCCCGCTGGGTAGTTCTGCTCTCAGTATAAGAGTCTAGAAGCTGGGATCAGGCAACTGCATTGTTGCAACCTGACCTGCTTTCTTGCTGAGGAGTTACTCCCACTGAGACCACAATCCGGTGCTTGTCTCCTCAGAAGTAAGTCCCATTGTCTTCAATAGGTCTTCTTCTCAGGAAAGTGGGATATAAGATTACAGCCTGAGGCTGCAATCCTAACCCCGTGCTGGAATAGAGAAGCCAGCTGGCCCCTCCAGCATGGGGCTAGGTCTGGCTGTGGTGCAAGCAACCTAGGGTACGGAGAACTGATTCCCCTTACCCTGTGTAACGCAGTAGCGGCCCAAATGGGGCTACTCGGAGCAGTGCCACAAAATCTGGAGCACAAATCCAAGCAGCCCAGATTGGGGCCAGGCCACCTTAGAATCCAGCCCAACTGCCAGATCCTGGTACTGTGCCTTCCCTGGGCATAGTTGGTTCCCTCAGGGCGCAATCCTAACCTGGAGTTAGGCTGGCCCAGTTAGGCCAGTAAAGTTTGGCCAACACAAGGGACACCATAAAGTATGTTTAGGCCACTCTTGGAGTCAGCCAGCACACAGATGTGCGCCATCCTCCTTGACTCCGAGAGTGGTCCAAACATGCTTTACGGTGGTTCTTGTGCGGGCCAAACTTTGCTGGCCTAACTGTCCTAGCCTAACTCTTGGTTAGGATTGCACTGTCAGTGGTATTCCTAGAGGGGGAACAAATCTGATCTCCTGTGTAATGTGGCCTTTTCCTGCCCCCTCAACTCCAGAGCCATTCACAGCTTAGAGAGCCAGCTCAGAAGCTTTGCTCTGGAAACTGCGAATAGCTCTGAAGACTTGGGGTGGCCCCTTTACACAGAAGCTCAGGCTCCTGCAAAACGTAGCTTTTTATCCCCTGCCAGGAACACCTCTGAGCTTCTTCTACAGACATATGTGAAATTTATAACCTTGTATTTTAAGATAAACTAAAATCTTACTTTGGACAATGGCAGAAAGAAAAAGGAAATCATAGCAAGATTTTCCCCAATTGATTCAACATTTGAGAATGAGAGGAAATACAAAACAATTGAACCAATTGTTTGGTTGCTTTGATGTGATCACAGCAGCAGCCAACACGGATTTGTAACATCAGGAAAAAGCTTATAAAGGAATAAAAATGTAGTCCTTATTGAACAAAGTAACAATCACAAAAAGGTGGTTTCAAAGGCAGCTAATGCTTTAATCCCAGCCTTGAGGGGCATTGTTTGATCCTAGTAAATAGGCTGTATTATTCCAGTCTCCTCCAAGATGAGCATACAACATCTCTTTTCAGTTGAAAAAAAGAATCAGTGCTTCTGCTTAATTGCCTTTATGTCTTTGATGAATTTTATGCTTCCTTTGTGGAGAAAACACACACAGGAAATCCGCACGATGACAATGAGTAATGCACTACATTTTCCTTCCCTATCCCTACACTGCACAATACATGAAAATCTACATGGCATAGCATCAGCTACTCCAGTGCGCACCAGCAAGGTGTCTCTGATTCTAACCTGCACTGCAGGAACCCTGACATTCAAAGTCGATTGATCTCACCCTTTGTCAGCACCGATACTATGGCTCCAGTCGGATTACAGGCTGCTCCTCTTGCTTGAAATTGCCAACCTGATCCCAAGGCCAGGCCGTATCAAAGTGCTGCTTAGGACAGGTCAAAATGAACCGCTTTGTGACTCCATTGCCACAGTGGCTGAAAGAGCAGGATTTAAAAACAACTGTATGCAATGAAGAGTTCAAAGTTAGCAGTAAAACGGAACAGTTAGTGCCCTGCGCAAAACGAATAGGCTACCATAAAACAGTTTAATAGAGGCACTGTCAGCTATATCAGAAAATTCAATTTGGAGCAGTAAGTACCAAATGGGAGAGTAAGAGCAGGATATTTATTTTACAGGAGCAAAAAAAAAAAAAATTCTCTCTAATGAGAATTTCAGATTCAGCAAATGACAGGGGGTGATGTTATTTATTTATATAGTGCCATCCTTAGACATGGTGCAAAGGATTAGAAGCCAGCTCCCTGCCCCAACAGGCTTACAGTTCAGATACAGACATAAGACAGGATAAAGAGAACAAGGATAACAGTGCAGCCCTGTTACAGTGCAGCATTGGAGCAGGCAGGCAGGCTGGCTCACCTGTGTTGTATCCAAGCGCAGGAAAGGACTGCATTCGGGCTTACCACAGGGAAATGTTACCCTTGCCCTGGGGTAAGCCCCAGCCAGGCCAATGGGGCTGCTTGGACCTAAGGCTGCTGTTTAGCAGCCACAAATCTGAGCACCCTGCCGTGGCCTGGATGAGGGCCACACAGCCCAGAGATGGGGGGGGGCTTTGGATGTGGCCTAATGGCCACCTTCCTCCCTTCCCTTGCCCCATTTTCACCTCCCTCCCTCCCCACCCAGAAAAGCCTCTGTGCTGGCCAAATGGGGCCAGTGCAGGAGTGCCTTTCCGGGGTGTCTCCTCCTGCACCACTTGTGCTGACCGAAACATGCTTTACGGCACATTGGCAACAGCGCTGAGCTGACACAAGCAGCTTGCGTTGGCCCAAGGGCATCCATGGATTGTGCCCTTAGTGAAGGTTTGTGTTACGTGCAATTCAGCTTAGTTACACTAGATTAGCATGCAAGTGATCATTGCTCCTTACAGCCTAATCCTATCACCCAAGCACCACTGGCAGAACATGTGCCCTTCCAGCGGATGAACCTGGGTCCTGGTTTTGCAACAGTGTTGTGCTCTCCGAAGCCACTGTATGTTCAACAAGGCAGCGAGTGCAGTTGCTGGCAGCTGGACGCATGAACGGCAACACAGTTCGCACTGTCAGGCAAGGGCAGGCAAGACAGTGGTGAGGGCATGCAGCAGGAAGAATGGAGGTGTTTCTGAGTGGGGAGGTGGAGGAACCAGGGCTGGGAGGAAGCGGGAAAGGGTGGGTCCGGTGGCAATGGTGCATGCTAGATCTTATCCCCTCCTTTTGAACGTCCCCACCCCTCCTCTCTCTTGGGACATCCACCAACAAAATAGCTGGCATATGTCTGAGGAGACCCTTTTGTGATCAGGCAGCCGACTAGGAGGTAAGTGCAACATATTTTTCCTTCCCTCCTGCAGGCTGTCTAATTGCCGCCGCCACCACAGGATGCAGTGCATGCCTTTTTGGCACTGTTGCCCCTGCGCTGGTGATGGGCAATAGGACTGGGCTCTTCATCTAATGTTAAGTGTTGAACAACCACAGACCATAGAACATATTTACGGAAAAGATTTATGTACTGCTATCAGAACAATATCACAGGGATTTTTTTAAAAAATATAAAATAGTGAAGAGAAACAACACAATCTAATCTAACAAAGCAAGACGAAAACAAGCCAGATCAAAAATCAAAGTCCAGTGTCAGATGAAGTGGGTGGCTGGTGGGACGTGTATCCCAGGGGCAAGGCTGCAGGGGTGTGTGTGAGAGGCTGGGACTGCCTGGGCAGGGGTGACAGGCAGAGTGCGGTCCCCTCCATGGTGCTCTGTGTGTTTCCTGGGCTCTCCATGGGGGGGGAGTGCTCATTTAGAGCAGCGAGTGCTTGAAAATTGGGCCCACCCCCACACCTTCATTTCTGTTTCGCTCTGAAATAGAGCCCTTCCAGAAAAGGGGGTGTGTAGCACACAGGTGCACAGGTGATGCAATAACACAGTGGATGACATCTTCCATGCCTCCTGGCCCCAGATCAGTGGTGTCATCCTGGCGGAACGGCCTGGTACGCCGTTCCGCCAGTTCCGCGGACGGGCCCAGGCCATGCCGCCTCTCCTGAGGACGGGCGAGCTGCTCCTGGGCCCTCCCTCCCACTCGTCCAAATTGCTCTGAAATGGAGCGATTCAAGGTGCAGTGAGGCGTAGGAAGGTGTGGCTGGCCTCCGCCATAGGGGCGGAGGGCTGCCAATCATCTGGGCATTCCGGTTCCTGGCACGCCCAGATGACATCTCTGCCCCAGATGCCCTGAGACTCCGGGATGCTGCTATCAAAGCCCAAAGATTGAAAAGTTGTCAGCTCTTTCTAAAAAAGTAGAAGATCTTATATTCTGGGTGGGAGAGAGGAGCTATTCCTGAGGTACAAGTCAATTAAGAGTGCAATCCTAACCTGGAGGTAGGCTGACACAGTTTGGCTGGCACAAGGAGCACCGTAAAGTATGTTTGGACCACTCTCAGAGTCAGAGAGGCCAGCACACAAGCGTGCACCATTCTCCCTGACTCTGAGGGCACAATCCTATCCAACCTTCTAGCACCAGGGGAAGGGCAAGACAGCTCTGAGGTAAGCGAACAAGCATACTCTTACCTCGAGGAGGGCTCCATGACTGCCCTCCCAACTGCAGCGACATGCCCTATTGGTAGAGATATGTCAGTGCTATCAAAAGTTGGTTAAGATTGTTAGTTAAATCCTAAATCCTAAAGTTGGTTTACCCCTGCTAACTGGGCAAGAGGCACTTTTTCCAGTGGTATTCCTCTTATATTTAGCAGGGGGAGAGTAATTGTCCCTCTTCACCCCTGCACAGTGTCTTTCTAGTGGCTGTTGCTGGCGGGCTGCCTTTTTTTTTTAGATTGTGAGCCCTTTTGGGACAGGGAGCCATTTAACTTTATTATTACTATTTGCCTGTAAACCACTTTGTGAACTTCGTGTTGAAAAGCGGTATATAAGTACCTGTTGATTGATTGATTGATTGATTGTGCCCACAGCATGGTTCAAACACGCTTTACAGTGGCCTTTCGGCTGGCCAAACTTTACTTGTTAGGATTGCACTCTGGGATACACCCAAAGGAGAGGGCAATGGAAGGATATAAACTTTAAATAAATGAAGTCACCAGAGGTAGAATGATTGGGCCAGGTCTTTCTTGTCCAGAAGGAGGCATAGCTGATGTATCAGCCAAAGCTAGTAAGAGGCACTCCAGATTACAACTGTCAGCATTCCACTACCCCCACCACCCTTACCCAAGGGGAGGGGAAACAGCCTCTGTCTAAGTCCAGAACCCTGACCTCTGACAGCAGGTCCTGTGCGTGGATTGGTGAAACACCTGGAACAGGGTGACAACAGCCTTAGGTTTGCATAATGTGCAGATGTGTTCACATTGTTTTCACAGATGTTTTCACCCCAATGCATCGGAATTAAGCCTTTAAGTTTGGCATCAGCCTTTGCCTTTCTGCACGCAATAAAGTCCATGGAAATCCATTCAAAGTGGACTTCCCTCCCTCGGGTGGGCGGTGGGTGGGAAGGAAGAGGAAACCTCCATGATCCCATGCAAAGGAGAATGGTGGACTAGGACTGCAAAACTGTGATGCCCGTGCTGAATGGAGTTGAATTTACCAAGTCCTGGCAATGGGCAGAAGAATCATGAGAACAGTCAGTGCAGTGTAGTGGAGGTTGCTGTGGGAAGCGACAGAAACCAAAATGACAGGATATAGTTTTTGCAAAATTGCTCTTTGATGATGACAATTACTCATAACCCACATCACAAGAAGTGTTATCACTGTGTTATCACCAGTGCTGGTGGGGAAGCTCGTCTCTCCCACTGCATAAACACTCCTGACCAATGCAGCAAGGCCTCCAGAGGAGATCTGTCTGGAATCTCCAACCAAAAAGCCCCATGGTGGAGTATCCAAGGGATCCGTCAAGCACATATGGAAAGCGAGATCTGAAGCTGATCTTGGACTGCCAATAAAACACACACACACACACACACACACACACACACACACACACACACACACACACACACACACACACACAC
>JAJKFI010000050.1:346059-360375 GCA_029204185.1 Lerista edwardsae | reverse complement strand
GAACGGATCCGAGGAAGAGGAGGTTGGCGAATCCGGGGAAAGCGAGGCGGAATGCCAGTTTCAACCAGTTCTGGACTGTGAGATGTGAAACTGCAACAAAAACTACTAGGCCCTTCACGTATGACCTAAATCATATCCCATACGAATATACAGTGGAGGTGACAAATAGATTTAGGGGCTTAGATTTGGTAGAGTGCCTGAAGAACTTTGGACAGGTCTGTAACACTGTAGTGGCACTGTAGTGACAAGACCAGAAAAGACCAGTTTACATTCCAATCCCAAAGAAGGGAATGCCAAAGATTGTTCGAACTACTGCACAATTGCACTCATTTCACATGCTAGCAAGGTGATGCTCAAAATCCTACAAGCTAGGCTTCAGCAGTATGTGAATTGAGAACTACTAGAAGTGCAAGCTGGTTTCCGAAAAGGCAGAGGAACTAGAGATCAAATTGCCAACATTCGCTGGATCATGGAGAAAGCAAGAGAGTTCCAGAAAAAACATCTACCTCTGCTTCATTGACTATGCTAAAGCGTTTGATTGTGTGGATCACAACAAACTGTGGCAAGTTCTTGAAGAGATGGGAGTACCAGACCACCTTATCTGTCTTCTGAGAAACCTGTGTGCGGATCAGGAAGCTACAGTTAGAACCGGACATGGAACAACCGATTGGTTTAAAATTGGAGTATGACAGGAGTAAGGCTGTATACTGTCACCCTGCTTATTTAACTTATATGTAGAGTACATCATGAGAAAGGCTGGGCTGGATGATTCACAAGCTAGAATCAAGCTTGCTGGGAAAAATATAAACAACCTCAGATATGCAGATGATACCACTCTAATGGCAGAAAGTGAGGAAGACTTAAAGAACCTTCTGATGAGGGTGAAAGAGGAAAGTGCCAAAATTGGCTTGAAGTTCAACATTTAAAAAAACTAAGATCATGGCAACCACTCCCATCACTTCCTGGCAAATAGAAGGGGAAGAAATGGAAGCAGTGACAGACTTTATTTTCCTGGGCTCCAAGATCACCGCAGATGGTGACTGCAGCCATGAAATTAAAAGACGTTTACTTCTTGGGAGGAAAGCTATGGCGAACCTAGACAACTTAATAAAAAACCGAGACGTCACCCTGCCAACAAAGGTTTGCATAGTCAAAGCGATGGTTTTCCCAGTAGCCATGTATGGCTGTGAGAGCTGGACCATAAGAAAGACAGAGCACTGAAGAATAGATGCTTTTGAATTATGGTGTCGGAGAAGACTCTTGAGAATCCCCTGGACTGCAAGGAGGTCCAATCGGTCAATCCTACAGGAAGTCAAGCCTGATTGCTCCCTGGAAGGGCGAATCCTGAAGTTGAAGCTCCAATACTTTGGCCACCTCATGAGAAGAGAGGACTCTTTAGAAAAGACCCTCATGCTGGGAAAGATCAAAGGCAAAAGGAGAAGGGGGCAGCAGAGGATGAGATGGTTAGATAGTGTCAGGGGCGAATCTATTTGAAAGGGCGCCCATGGCGCCCAATGAAAATGCGCCCCTAGGGGCACGCAACGTCATGACGTCACATTGTGATGTCATGACATAGCGCCCCGCCCCTTCTAAGAGGCGCGTTCTGTTCGCTGCCGTTGGCCTTAAAGGGCTGGCGGCAGCGAACAGAACGCGGCACCCCAGCCGCGTTCTATTCGCTCATGCCGGCTCTTTAAGGCCGGCACGAGCGAACAGAACGTGGCGCCCCGGCCGTGTTCTTTCTGTTCGCTTGTGCCGGCCTTAAAGGGCCGGCAGGAGCAAACAGAACGCAGCACCGCCCAGCGCCCCGCCCCTTGAGAAGCGGGAGGGGGCGCCGGGTGGCAGCGCGTTCTCCTCGCTCTGGCTGGCTCTTTAAGGCCAGCCGGAGCGAGGAGAATGCAGCACAGGGAGCAGGCGGGCCATGGGTGCCATTTTGGGGGGGCGCCATGCGAACGGCGCCCCCTGCAAGATGGCGCCCATGGCTTGTGCCACCCCCTGCCACACCCTAGTTACGCCCCTGGATAGTGTCACCAAAGCAATGAACATGAAATTGGGTGAACTCTGGAAGCTAGTGAGGACAGGGAGGCCTGGCATGCTGTGGTCCATGGGGTTGCAAAGAGTCAGACACGACTTAGCGACTGAACAACAACAACAACAACAACAACAAGCCTTAGAGAAGAGCAGTATCATGCAATACCTCTGAACATGCAGGTCAGCTCCAAGACATTGCAAGATGAGGGATAAAGCGTGTCCAGTTGCTTTATGCCAGAAATGACAAGAAGAACCAGCAAGGGTAATTACCGGCATTCGAGGCCCAATAATGACTGAAAATAAACATTAATCTTTTCTGTTCCACTGAAACTTGAATTGACCTCCTGGTATGATTTTCATGCAGTCTTTCAACAAGGATAAATCAAAACTATAGCAGGAGAGCAATGTTTTCCCTGAGTGCAAATGAAGCAATTAAAGTTTGCTTTGACACAACAAAAGAGTTCACCGACAGTGACAATCTTTTCGAATTCAACGTGTTTACTGTGGTGAGGATGAGTGCTTCATAAATTCCCTCCTTAATTATCTATTTACGCTAAAATCTGTATTTGAAGAGGTGTTTGCTTTCAACTCAGGCATCAGTTTCATTAATATTAAGGTCGTTTACATCGTTTCCCTGAACCAGAAAGCTGGTGCTTTCTATGGTTGGATCAGCTGCTTGAGTGCTAACGTGCAACCTTCCATATTACGTTTTTAAAGCTAAACTACAGTTAAATACAATCTTTAAGGTTTGGGTTTGGGACCATTCCTGAGCCCTCCAGTGCAGGGAATATGATTGTACTGCCCCGCTGGTGTTGCAAATGTTCCATAAGGCACATCCAGCACCGATGGCAAGGGCTTACCGCCCGCACTGGTCCAACGCTATCCCCACATGCCCAGAGGCACCAACATTATGCCAGGGAATGGTATGTTCCACTGCTGCCGGCATTGCACTCTTTCCAGACAGCCCGAGAGGGTTTTCCTGGGAGGGGCAGGGTGGGGTGGGACTGACGGCAACCTTTATCGCTGGATCCAGACCTCTGTGTCAGGCCACATGTCCCCACACAAAGGCCCTCACTTCTGCACTGGCAAAATAGATGGCACACATCCATTACAGGGGTCTCCAGGCTTACCCAATGGGAGGGGACGAATGTCCCCTTCCTTCAAGGAGCTTCTGGCGGTTGCTGGGCTGATGCAGGATGACCAGGCAGCTCCGCTCAGCCCAATCCTGACCAGGCAGCTCAGCATTGGGCTGTGTGAAGACTCCAAAACACTCTGACCCTTTACTCACCAGTGCAGCACCACCAGCACAGAGGATGAACCGCACAAGGGGAAGCCTCTTTGTCCTCTTCTTCAGGTGGCCCTGATTTTGAAATCAGTGGAGATTCTAAGAACCTCTTGGTCTATGCACTTGAAGGCACAGACTGGAGAAAGGATAATATTAGCCTCTCAGTATGAATCTACCAGCATACATCCAGCCTGATTTTGGCAGGTTATTGATGCTTCATGATCAGATCTGCATTGCCTATACAACAATCACATAATAGCCTCTCTGTGTATGACTTCCTACTTTTACAGCAAGATCTGTCAGGCTCCCTGCTGCCTTCCAAGCCTGCCAGCTCCCCTACCTGCATTCTTCACTCCTTTTGGGGGCCTTCAAAGCCATAAAGGAATCCCTATGTGGCCCAACTTTACAAAAAGGGAAAGCACTGAGTGGAGGACTGGGCTGGTATAATGCCTGATTCCACTTCCTGAAACTTCAAGGGCTGCTCCTTTCATATGCCTCTGGGGGCAAGTCACAGGGAACAACAGGGTGTGCGTTTGCTGCTTGTGGGCAGAGGTAAGTAGTCGTGTGTGGATGTGGGAAGGATGCTGGACTAAATGGGCCAGCAGGGCTCCTTGTTTTTATGCCATTCCTACAGCATTTGCATAAAGTGTCACAGTCAAGAAGCATTGTAGGGAGCCTTTGATTAATCTGAGATGCAAATAAGGAGGAACTATACTGGTCTGCCCTAGTCATCTGAGTCAGGATGCTATGATATTTATCCTGGCACAGACCTGCACTTGCAACATGGCAGATGGGGAGAGAGGAAACAGCACTTTCAACCCATTTGCAACACTGCTGAACCATCACGCAATGAACGGTAGCCACCAGATCAGATTAATTTATTAAGAAAACATTTTCGGGTTTACAGTGTCTATGAGGAGGAGGAGGAAGATCAAGCCATTCTTCTAGCGCAGTCAGATTTTCACCTTTACAAAATAATAATAATAATTTCAAAATCCTCATACCCAGCATCATTATCATGGCTTCCTTAGAAGAGAAACTACATACTACAATAGCAAGCTGACAGCTGAAAGGAGGGCTTCTCTTCATAGATGCGATAGCTTCCAGAGTGCCATTCTATCAGCCCCAGAATTGTGAGAGCTGCAAAGAATTCAGCAGAGCCAGATTATCTCTCTCTCTCTCCCCCCGCCACTTTTTTTAATCTTAAAAGAGATTGGATTGTCAGTGGATTTATACAGAGGTGTCACAGCTTTGTGCAGTGAAGGGCACATTATTCCTACTTTAAAGCATACATTCAACATCTATTAGCCAAAGCGAGTTTAACTTGCACACAGAGAACGTACTCCCCTATGAGTTATTCTGAGAACCTAAGTGGGAATTAAGTGGTGTCTGTGCCTTATGGCAACTGTCTTCACAGAGCTGGATTTCACTTTAAATGAGCCCATATAAACTGCTAAAAATCACAGCTGGTTCATGAAATAAGGTTGAACAGAACACAATGCCAGTCACTGACAAAGCCAGCCACCGAAAGCTGTCAAAAAGCTACCACTGAAATAATTACGATCGGAATTTTTTTTTACATGGAAACAATGTGACCAAAAGTATAACTCTACTAGCCAGAGCACACGGGGCTTGTTTCTTCACACAGACCCTTTGGCGTCACCGAGGAAATTCTTAAAGCTGTTGTTTTCTGATAATGGCAAGAAACTGAGCAACCGTAGCTCATGCATACTATAAGGCACTTATTGCATACATAGGGCACTTATGAAAGGACGTAGAGAATAGAGAAACAAGGGTTAAGGCATTACATTTACCAGTGCTTCATTTCAACTTTGAAAGGTTTTTTTTTCATATGCAGATAGCTATCAAGCAGTTACTGTTCAACACTTAAATGGTTCCAAAAGGAACCCAGTCAAGAAAAAGACTGAAAAACCTTCTGGATGTCAGCATGTGTAGCTTTTAGTCATATATGAAATGTCAGACAATATATAGACTGATGCTGAATCATTCATTTAGTTCCATTATGTTAGGCATACAAATGGCTCTGACGGCGCAATCCTAACATGGAGTTAGGCCGGCACAGTTAGGCCAGCAAAGTTTGGCCGGCACAAGGGACACTGTCAGGTATGTTTGGACCACTCTCAGAGTCAGAGAGGCCAGCACACAGACATGTGCCATCCTCCCTGACTCTGGGAGTGGTCCAAACACGCTTTATGGTAGCCCTTGTGCTAGCCAAATGTTGCTGGCCTAACTGTGCCAGCCTAACTCCAGGTTAGGATTGCGCCGTCAGAGCCATTTGTATTGCACCCTCAGTTGGCTTGCCTCCAGTTGAGGCTATAGTCCCTTGAATACTTTCTTGACCTGGAGATGGGGTTAAGTATGAAATTAGCCAAATTTGCGGATGACAACAAACTTTTCTGTTGGTGAAAACCAGAAGGGATTGTGAAGAACTCCAGAAGGATCTCTTTAAAGTGACAGAATGGGCAGCAAAATGGCAGATGCATTTCAATGCAAGTAAGTGTAAAGTGATGCATGAAATCAAATTTTCACATATATGCTGATGGTTTCTGAGCTGTCTGTGACAGATCAGGCAAGACATCTTGTGGTGGGGTGAGGTGGGGTGAACAGCTCGATGAGGGTGTTGTCCCAGTGTGCAGCAGCAGTGAAGAAAACCCATTCCAAGCTCAGGATAATTAAAAAAGGGATCAAAATAAATAGAACGGCCAATATGATAATGACATTGTACAAATCGATGGTAAAGCCAAATCTAGAGTACTGTGTCAAATTCTGGTAGTCACATCTCAAAAAGGATATAGTAGAACTGGAAAAGGTGCAGAAGAGAGCAACCAAAATGATTAGTGGGCTGGGGCCTCTCTTATGAGGAAAGACTACAGCGTTTGGGGAGCTTGAGTGTACAATCCTAACCTGGAGTTAGGCTGGGACAAGTGCCACCATAAAGCGGGTTTGAACCATTCTCAAAGTCAGGGAGCATGGCGCATGTCTGTGTGTGACCTTGTTGGTGGGGACACCTGGTATATTCCAAATTTCTGAGCCTTGAGCCTTCTCCACAGGCACAGCTAGTCTCTCCCGGACTCCACTGTACAGGCTCAACTTCTCTCAAGACTATACCTCAGTTATTATATCACGCTCACCAATCTTGGTCTGGGTATCTCTCTCAAATAAGGGTCAACATGCTACTTCCCATGAAATGATTACAATTAACAATTTGGCAAGAATTACATTTTATTCAGACCTTTACAAAGGAAATCCTTCTCACCAAAAGGTGAGACCTTATTCAATCCTGGTTATAAAAACACACACACATACACTAAATAAAACAAAACCATTCCAACTTAGCTAAGGTTCTCACTACCCTGGTTGAGGCAACAGGGCTTCCACAGTCCTTGATCAGTTTGTTAAAACAGCAGCCTCCCAGTCCAGAATACAAACAGCTTGGCTTCCAAAGGAGAAAACCCTTTCTTTTATAAGAACTCTCTATCAAAACCTTCAAGGGCTCTCCACCAATCATTTCATTGTATCCCTTTGAACCTCACCAACCCTTCTTCAGCCACGTGAAGGGGGCAATCAGTAATCCTTCTCCAGGTGCATATGATGTTATTTCTTCCTCAAGAGTATTCCCATCAACTTAGTGCTTCCAGCTGCACCTTGGTGCTATCTGCTTTCAAGGTCTTTCTCCTTTTACTAATACAATTACAGCGCTGACAGCTTCAAGTTTCTTATATTACTTCATCTCTTTAATCCTTTCCCTCCTTCCCAGGGTTATGGGACTATCCATCTCACTATTTTACTCTAACTTCCCATTTTACCCCTTTACACCTTAACACTGTGTGCTGGTCTCTCTGACTCAGAGTGGTCCAAACATACTTTACAGTGTCACTTGTGTCAGACAAATTTTGCTGGCCTAACTGTTCCAACCTAACTCCAGGTTAGGATTGTGTCCTCAGTCTAGAAATAAGGTGGGGCATAGTAAGCTCACTTGCAGATGATCATTCTTCTCTAAAATCAGAGGTTTAAGTTGGCAAAATGAAGGGTGGTCAGAGACAAGGGATGTGGAAAGTGGGATTTATAGTATATAATTCTGGACATACTGTTGAGGACCTGTTTTTTCAGTATCCTCAAACCAGGGGAGAGCCAATGCACATTCAAGTTGAACATGTGTAGGCACTGTGCAGAAGAGCAGACAAGTGCTGTGGTCTTGCTAGACCCATCCACCCCACCTCACATTCAACAGGTCCCCTGTTTGGTCAGGCAAATAGGTCACATGCAGCCCTACATGTGTCATGGGATATCTGCACTGGCTCTTTCCCCAATATCTTTTTCTTTATTTCAAAGCAACCACAGCAGCTACAAATCTGGGAAGTGGAATGCAGTTTACTCTTTCATCCTGTACTCTTTCCCCCATTGAAAACACTTCCCCCACCATGGTTAATATCCCCGGTGGAGGGGGAAAAAAGTACTACTGTAACTGTGTTTTCCCCTCACTGGGACTAGGAGCAGCTTTGGGATGGGGTGGGGCAATTTCACTGGGGAAAATAGTAGAGATGATAGTAGAACAGATTGGTGGGGAGAGTTAAGTCTTTTTTTCTAAACTGCTTTCCTGTTTCAGTTTCCCTTCTCCACAGCTGCCTTGAAGCATTGAGGAGCTCCCATCACAGATGTCCTGTTTCACATCCCTGTCTAGTCCTATTCTTTGTACCAGGCTAGTGGATCCACTGAAGGACATTTGAGACAAAGGCAGACTGCATAGACAGCAGCTGTTGTTTCTTGCTCCCTATGTTGAACCTGAATGGAGAAAGCAACTGAGAAAAGAAAGGTCCTTTCACTTTCTATGGCACCCTAATGGTGGCATATAGGCACAGCAGCAAGCACATGCAGAAAAGCCAAGGCAACATTTGGGATACCTGCTCAGAGAAGAGCCTTGTTGTCAACATAGAATACAGTGGGACCCTTGAAGGCTTTACCTACCAAATCCTTGCAATCTAGAAGCACTGCTTTACAATGTTTTAAGTTCTCATTATTTTTTGCGAATTCTGCATTACAGTGTTGGTTTGAGTCATGCACAGGTGCGCACGGAGGCCCGAGCGCGCCAATGATGGCGCTGAAACCACACCCCCAGGACATCACCCCGCCCCCGCGCGTCACTCAGACACACCTCCCTCAGCCCGGAAACGCTCTATTTCCGAATGTAAGGGAGGCATGGGCAGGCGGGGGGGGGCCAAAACCGGAGCAGTTTCGCCCCGACTGCGCGCAATGGCGCCCTGCCCGCTAACCAGCGCCCATGGCTTGTGCCATGGGCTGCTACAGGTAATATTCGCCACTGGTCATGCAACCTACAGATTTGAGACAATAGTTCAAAAGGTAGATGGTTTTGCAACCGGTACATCACAGATACTCCACTCAGATTGGCATTTCTGTAAAAACAAAAAAGCAGGCAATGAAACACTGTGTTGGAGCAGCCAATGAAAGGCCTATTTCTGAAGTCAGATTATAATAAATGCTTAGATCAACAGAGAAGTTTATTATAAATTAACAGACAGGATGTCAAATCCATGATTAATAAGGAGTCTTCAGTGTGACTCAACAATAGAAAACCACTAGCACATTATTTGTCAATAGCTTAACACCTTGTCATTTTATTCTGTCTCAGATTTCTGGGTTTCATTCGTAATCTGAGTATCGTTCCCAAAGTAAGAGGATTCTCTTCTCCGACCCGTTTTTTGGGACAAATACAAAGAACCTGTCACAAAGAACCTTTTCAGCTGGAACAAGCCATCTGAAATCAGGAGAATTTGCATAATAGAAAAGTCCAAAGAAGCACTTCAACTGATTCAGACCACTATCCATGTCAAGGGATGTGCCCCATACCTTGGCTAGGAGTTGCTGGAGGATGCCCCAGGGTTTGGCTTCAGCAGCAGCAGCACTAGAAGTGCTGAGTCACTCAGCAGGTGCTAGTTAATTGCATGCTGAGTGACTGCACACACAGGTGGTAAAGGGCGTGGCTGATAAGATAGAGCCTGCCCAGCAGCAAGCATTAATTAGTCTGAAGTTGGAGGCAGAAGCAGCAATAACTTGTGGGTTGTAGATGGAGTGCAATGGGATGTGACGTTGCTATACTGTGAGAATTGTGTGTGAGAGGGACATTGCTGAAAGCCTGTGCTGACCTCTGTATATATTGTAAATATATGCTTGGTGAAGGAACCTTGCTGTCTATGCTTTATTTGTCCTCGGAGCAAGCTATCCAGGTGCAGCTGCTCCCCAGGAACTGTGCTGGCCAAAACAGCCTGGGCAGTGGGAGTGGAATGGCTTATGCTTTGTCTTTTGCACTCTGACAGTCTATCTAGTATTGTCTACAATGACTGGCAGCAGGTCTTTTTCACCCTGAGTTTCTCCCAACCTGGGGATACAAGGTAAAGGTTTCCCCATGACCGAATGGTCTAGTTGTGACTGACTGTAGGGGGTGGTGCTCATCTCCGTTTCTAAGCCTGTAGAGCCGGCGTTTGTCCGAGGACAAGCTTCCGTGGTCATGTGGCCAGCATGACTATATGCCGTAGCGCACGGAACGCTGTTACCTTCCCACCGAAGTAGTACCCATTTATCTACTTGCAGTTTTAGGTGCTTTTGAACTGCTAAGTTGGCAGGAGCTGGAACAAGCGATGGGAGCTCACTCTGTTGCATGGTCTCAAACTCCCAACCTTCTGGTCAGAAAGCCCAGCAGCAGCGGTTTAACCTGCAGTGCCACCACATCCCTAACCTGGGGATAACTGGGATTAAAAGTGAGACCTTCTGCATGCATTTTCCATTGTGCTATAACAAGGTGTGGGGTTTTTTGGTGATATTTTTCCAAAATTTCTTGATTAAAATAGCAAATGGCAGTGTTATGTGTTTTTACCCAAATTTTTATTGCAAGTTGTACAAACAGTGCAATAAATAAGAGTGAATGACCCTATAAAGGCAAGCAATTACTGACACATACACATCCCAGCCCGAAATGACCTGCTCAAAAATTCCCAAGCTGTACCCTGGTTGCTGCTTGGAGCATCAAGAAACTGCTGCTTACTACTTCCACACTCCATTAAAGTCGCCCTAGCATGCACTGTGAACTACAAACATGCGTGTTCATGCAAGTTTAAGCAAACTTCCTCCTGTTTCTGCTCTTCCTGACCCCTTACTGAAAACTATATGTGGATTCCTCAAACTTGTGTCAAAAATTAACAAAAGGAAATTTAGATCAATTTTTGTGAAATTGATCTAAATTTGTGTCAAACTCTATCAAAGTAAGCAAAACAGTGTTTTTTGCATTTTGACCTAAATGTCGTCATTATGTAGCATTTTCAATGGAAATTCTCATTATTTAGTGTTCAGTGTTGATCACCAAAAAAATGCCATCCCTCGCTATGACTCTGTTCCCATAAACTAAAAAGTAAAATCCTACAATTCTTCCTTTCCTTATCCCATGCCTACAATTAAGCAAGGCATCATTTTCATTTCCCTTGCACTGTTCTCTACGGCTCCTCTGTGTCTCACTTTCCAGCTGCTAGACCTACAAGCACAGACATTCCCAGATCCATTCACCGAAACTTGTCATGCTCGGTGAATGTGCACATAGGAGTGGGTTATCTGGACCCAGTCAAATGTGTGTGCATTCAATTGATCTTATGGACAGCCCTTAGGGGTGTGCAAACCTTTTATATGCACACAGAATCTGTTCACAAGACCTGCTAAATAAACGAACCTGATCCTGTCTCCTGTGCTCACAGTACATGACATGTTGCAGGATTACAAATAGTAAGGTTTTCAAGGCAGGGAGCAAGTATTTCTGATGCATGTGAACCAGAGCCTAAAAAAAACAAAAAAACAAAACAAAAACATGCAGCTCAGATGGAAGAGTTGTCTGATTTCTCTACAGGCCCTTTCTGCAGCCAGTACTCACTCAAGCTTGGGAGTTCTAAGTCCACCCAAACTTGGGAATCCTAAGGTCTTCAACTTCAGAAACTCCTACTGTAGACCCAATTTCTGACAACATTCTAGTCTTGTATGTGTGGCGCTGGGGCAACTCAGTGAGTATAGTGTAGTGATCCAAGTAAAAAAATATATATCACTAATCACCAGAAAACAATCAGCATCTAGACTCCAGTCAATTCCTTGATATTTGGCTATGGAAAAAAGGGTAACTTGGCCCGGCTGAAATTCTGGCTCAAGACCTACTGACTGAACCAGTCTCGGTAGCAGGTCATAGAACTGACTCGGTCCAGGAGCAGTTTTATTTCCAGAGAATGAAGTTATGGGGTAAATATCACAAGACAACCAACTATAAGCAAGAGTTCCAAGATAATACAAGGGTTGCTACAAAGCTTTTTGTTTCAGCTGCAACAGACTAACACAGCTTGCTGGAAAGTGTGCGTATGTATTGATCCTACCCCTTCATCCTCTCTAGAAACACACACAAGGTGCTGCCTGAATGCTACCACTGCCACTTTTTTATGCAGCCAGGATCACTGCAGAATGAAACAAAGCTGAATGGCAGGTCTGAATGGTATATCAATGGTATAGCTGAATGGTATATCAACATCTGCACTAAAAAGAGGATGCTGCTTGGTAAGCCTGATTCTACAACATTTCATGGAGTTCATGTGATCTCAAGGTTAAATAGCAAAATGTCCCCAGGAAAGCATTTCCTGGATTTCTAAACTACAGTATGTGGGCGCTGTTGGAATTGGCACAACTCCGTCTGCTGTCTAGAGGGGGCAGTCTAATGTCCGAAGGGGGCACAATGTGATGTCCTATGACCCAGATCCTTCTTCCCTTTCCTCTCTCTGATTCCTGCGGGAGTGTGGCCTTGAACTTTTTCCTTCTCTTCTCAGCATGTCCCTTTTGTAATCTGACCACCAAGCTGATAAGATGTGCATATCAAGGGCTCTGATGCTCCCACCATCTTAAGAACACCTCCATGCATGGTGATGCAGCTATAGGGCATTGCCTTCTAAGTGTTAGTTGTACCTCGGATCCTAATCAGATGCTGTAGATATGCATTGGATGGAACTGTGAGTAAATCTTTCTTTTTGCATCTTTACCAAGCCTCTGCCTCATGTGTCTTTTGTTAACAGCTGTCAGCCTGGGTGGGGGAGGTGCAGGCTTTCCCATGAGGTGATGCCCTAAGGGGGAATCCGCTGCTTACCCTACTCTGCTTTCCCCCACCACCAATAAGAAAATTTTCAATAGGTGCAATCCTATACTGTGCTGGAACAGGCAGGCCAGCAGGCCTGCACTGTATCCAGTGCAGTAAGAGGGAGGTTGGAGCCTCCCCAGTGCAAGGGCACGTTTGTGCTTTTGCACACAGGGAGGCACCAGCTCCCCCCCCCTTATGGGTTCCTTGGATCTGTGCCTTCTAAACAGCAGGTGCAGATCCTAGGAAACCATGCGGCCCTAATCGGGGCCGCATGGTTTGGGGACTAGGCTTAGGATTCAGCCTTATGGCCAAATCCCAAGCCTGCCCCCCTCCCGGTATAGCCTGCCGGCCTGCCGGCCTGCCCACCCCCACCAGCCAGGAACATCCTCCCGCCACCCACTCCCTCCCTCCCTCCCTCCCTCCCACCTCGTCATGCCTCTGCGCCAGCTGGGCTTGGCTGGCGCAGAGGATGCACAGTGCAGGTGCTCCCGGGCCACTGGTCTTGGAGCATCAGTGCCCACACGGGGTGCCGCTTGGCGCCTCCTGCATTGGCACTAACAACAGGTGGAACTAACAATAGGATGGCACTGCCCGGGACGTATCTTTTTTCTCTTTAGTACGCCACTTGTCTCCGCTTTCACCAGAAATAATATTCTGAAGACTTGCCTGTGCAGCAACCACCATTAAATCTTCATTGTCCTGACTTTACTGTAGCCGGACAATCACACCCTTAAGCTCGTTGTAGACACAGTAAGCATCCTGCTAAAGTGCTCTACAATATTGACTGCTGCTGCTTCAAGAGTTGCCTTCTTAAGTTTTTCAAATATTTTTTTCCCCAATACTACTCTTTTGTATCCCTTCCAGGCATCCTTTCATCTCTGCTATTCAAATTAACTCCAGGCTGTCAAATAACTTGAGACTCATAGCTGCATCAGTTAACGCTCTCTAAATGTTTATTTAAGGCACATTCATTCTATTATCCATTCCCTTTACATCTGTTATTAATTCCCTATAGGAACGTTGCATCTCCTTAATTTCATACTAGCAATTCTCCTATGCCTGGTTTCCTGCCAGCCACATTCCATCCTGTCTCTCTCCATTACATTTGAGAGTGTAACTTTGGTGAACTTCACAAAGGCTTCTGCTAACCCTCACATCTGAGCTTGTAAAGCTATATTTAGCATCAGCAACATGTTTCTGCAGAGCACTCTGTAGTCTTGAGTGTGTGCTTTTCTCCCCCAACAACAGATTTCAAATATCCATGTAATAAACCAATGCCACAGTTAGGTAATGGAACTCTTGGGATGCATGTTACACTCTTCATGTTACACTCTCCATTTGCACAATGCTCAGCCCAGGGCCAGTATTCCATTCATGAGGCCTACTGGAGCAGTCAGGCGGCAATTTGCCTATGGTGTCCTCTGCCATCTTCCCCTCTTGCCTCTGTTGCTTTTCCTCCTTCTCCTCCCACTTCCTTAGAAAAGCTTAGAAAAGAGAGACAGAAGAAAAGTGTGGTGGAGTCAGTGCCTTAGCCTGCCAATCAACTCCTCTAGACTGCCCTCATCACCGGCTTAGCTCCAGATACCCTAACTTGGCACCACAAAACCCCACCACCAAACAATAGGTAGTCAGCTTGCCTAAGCCACAACTGCCTCCTCCACTTGGTGGCTTCCTTTATCCAGTCCTTTAAGGATCTGTCCATCCAACAGTCCTTCAGTCAGTCAGTCAGTCCATCCAGCAATCCATCAGTCCATCAATCCACAGCCATTTTCCTTCCTTCCTTCCTTCCTTCCTTCCTTCCTTCCTTCCTTCCTTC
>JAJKFI010000050.1:329408-346049 GCA_029204185.1 Lerista edwardsae | reverse complement strand
TTCCTTCCTTCCTTCCTTCCTTCCTTCCTTCCTTCCTTCCTTCCTTCCTTCCTTCCTTCCTTCCTACACCTGTCTGGTGCTGCACCTACCTGGTGCTCTCCTCCAGCACTAGGTGCTTACTGCAGTTCCTGCCTCAAACTTTATACTAAGGCAGGCCAATCGGTGTCTGTTGTTGGGCAGGCTTTAATTCATCAGCCACACCCATCTGCACCTGTGCTAATCACCCTTCCTAGCCAGGGCCCTCATCAGCCTGCAGCTGTGTTCCTGCTGCAGGCAAAGACCTTGGGGGTTAACCCTGTACTTCCTGGCTAATCTGGGACTGATACCATTCCCTATCTCCTCAGGGAATCTCCTGTTTTTTCCAATACACCCAGGAGCACTGCACCTGGGGCTCTTGCCCCCCCCCCCCAGACATAATGGTAGTACAACTGACTTCCTCTTCCTCTTTGTCCCCTTCTCTGCCAATCAGGAACAGGATGGAGCAGAAGGTTGGCACATCATCTGGTCAGGCAGGCAGCACACTGCCTCAGGAGGTCTTGGGCATTCCTTGGTTCTACTCTTTCATACAGAGAAGCAGCCCTTCCTAACCAGCAGGCTGCAGTGTACTGTTCAAAGGGCAGTAAATTGTCGACGATGTTGTTCATGTTGATGTTGATGATGTTATATTTTTTCACCATAGAGGGACACTTGGATTTTTTAAAACTGTAACTCCTGGGTCATTTTAGGCCACTGCAAACAATGTTCACAAGTCAAGTGATCAGGATGACCAGATGCCCACAAAGGAGGACACAGCACCCCAAAAGGTAGGACAGTCAAGAAAAATGGTGTTACAAAGTAAAAGCTAAAAACACACCTATATAATGATTTCAGGGTGTTTTGTCCTCTTTTTAGTGCAACCCAATGAATGAAGGAACAAAGGACAAACACACAAGCAGCATTGGGGGCATCCCCTCTTGATGCTGGCCCCCCATCTGTCTTGAAATGTAGGACATTTTGAAATTTACCCAGGATAAGAGGTTGAAATGTACGACATGTCCTGGAAAAAGAGGACATTTGTCACCCTGCAAGTGATCTATGCCTGTGACCATAATGTTTAGTCTCTATAAAAGCTTGCCTTATGAGCCAACGCCTGTATGAAGCATTTTCTAGTTGCACCCAGCCACTTCCAAGAAACTCTAGAGGAGATAAAGGATGCAATCCTAACCTGGAGTTAGGCTGGCACAATTAGGCCAGCAAAGTTTGGCCAGCCCAAGGGACACTGTAAAGTATGTTTGGACCACATTTGGAGTCAGAGAGGCCAGCACAGAGATGTGCGCCATCCTTCCTGACTCCAAGAATGGTCCAAATGCACTTTATGGTATCCCTTGTGCCAAATGAATTGGGCTGGCCTAACTGTGCTGGCCTAACTCTAGGTGAGGATTGCACTCCCAGTTAAGTGTACTGTATATACAGTTGCTGCCTTAGACTTCCAAATGGCTCAAAATTAACTTCTAGTTTATAGGCAAATCCAAAGGATTGTTTTCATGCAGTATGATATTTTCTCATAGAAGTCTGAAGATCTTCTTTGAAGCAGCAGGGGATTGTACGGATGCATAAAGCATAGTTTAGATGTTCCTTTAGAACTGGATATAAAAGACAGCATGACTACAGCCCACCTTGCGAATAAAAGACTCTGCCTGTCAGAAATGCACAAGGGAGGTATTAAAACAAGAGGATACATGTATCCTAGTATCAGAAAGGGATTGTGCATTCAACAGGAAAATGACTGAACTAGAACCAGTGAATGTGACTGCAAAAGCAAAAGGGAAAAGCATGTTATGTTGTTTCCACTAGAGAGATACGTTTATTTGTTATTTGTTGTGCCACAGAATAATCCCTGCTGTACTGTGACAGACTGGCCAAAGAGAGAGGCAGTATCACACTTTTATGGATTTCTGAAATGAATTCTTGTGCCTCAGCATCTGCAGTTCTATGATTTTTTATCATAATCTAAGGCTGCTGGGCAAAAAACGGGGCCATGCAGTGCATAACAAGTCATTTTGCAACTTGCAAGTAGGAAGGCATTATTAGTACGGAGGAATGACATTGCCCAGAAGTTGTAGGGAGTAGCAGCAGGTGGCTCAACCAAGATGTGACTACAGTTATGCTTCCAGCCACAATAGAGAGTGATGCAATTTATGTGAGGGATCATCATCTGAGATTGGAGAGAGATTTGACTTCAGACAGAAAAGGGCTGTTTTTCAAGAGAGTTCAAGGTAGTATAACAGAGGAATGGTTTTCCATGGAGCGCACACATGTTTCTTTTGTTGCATTGTCATCTCTAGACAGATGGGTTTTGAGGCTTTTGAAGACCTCAGATATCTGCAAACATTGTGAGAAGAGAAGACACTAGGATAAGGTTTTCCCCTCTTCCATAATATTAGCATCTCAGGGCGCAATCCTAACCAAATTTCCAGCACTGGGGTAAGGGCAATTCAGCTCTGAGGTGAGGGAACAAACATTCTCTTACCTTGAGGAGGCCTCTGTAACTGCCCCCCAATAGCAGATGAAGCACATGCCCCATTGGCACAGCTATGTCAGTGCTGGAAAGTTGGAGTTGGTTAGGATTGTGCCCGAAGGCTGTCAAATGAAACTGATTAAGGGTGCAATCCTAACCTGGAGTTAGGCCAGCCCAGTTAGGCCAGCAAAGTTTGGCTGGCACAAGGACCACCATGAAGCATGTTTGGACCATCCTTGAAGTCATGGAGGATGGCGCACGCTTGTGTGCTGGCCTTTCTGATACTGAAAGTGGTCCAAATATCCTTTAAGGTGTCCCTTGTGCCAGCCAAACTTTGCTGGCCTAACTCCAGGTTAGGATTGCACCCTAAAAAGTGTTATAGAATAGGGAAAAAAAGAATTATTCCTTTACTCATTACATAATTTATAGAATTTGTTGCCACAATTTGTAGCAGCAGCCACAAAACAAGACAGTTTTAAAAAATGGAATTATACAAATGATCAGAGGTCGAGTATGAGAGTTATATGTCATCCCTTGGTTCAAATATGCTTCTGAATAGCAGTCGCTAAGGGCAGATATTGCCGTCATCTTTTGCCTGTGAACTATCCAGGGACTGCCTCTGTTGGGAACAGGATGCTGGACAAGTAGCCCAAGCCTATTCATGTGCTGTCCTGGCAGACTGGTGTGGCAGCCTCTCTGCCTCTCTGCAGAGCACTTCCACGGGCACAGGGCTCACAAGGCTATGCACAAGGGCCCTACAGATTGTCCACAGATGGGTCCCAGCAGGCAGAGAGGTACATTTGGGGGTGTTTCAGGGATGGGAAGGGGGAGACCTCCAGCAGCACTGGTGCAAAGTGCATCCTATTTCCCCCTCCTGGCTCGATATGCTCCAAGAAGGCTCATGAGAGCTACACCCACAAAAGAGCTGGCATAGGTTTGAGGATTCCTATGGGGACGAGGGAGTGGAGGTGAAGGCAAATAAAAGTGTTCATCACGTACCTCCCCTCAGAGGCAGATCTAAGGGAGGGCAAAGCTCTAAGTTTTGCAAGAAGCCTTACTTTGCAGTGGAAATCACTCCTCTCCTGCACTGTTTCAGCCAATCCTTACAGGGAAAAGCAACATCTTGGTGTTGCTTACTGGCTACAGAAGCAAGGGAGAGGAGGGATTTACATGACAGGGTAAGGCTTCTTGCAACACTTAGAGTTTTGCCATCCCTGTAGATCCGCCTCTGCCTCCCCTGGCCAGCTGATCCCCAGCATGCCTGTGTCACTAAAAGGATTGGCCTCAGGCTCTGCCCTACTTACAGAGGTGACTTTGCATCACAGGCAGCACCACCAAGACAGTCGCCTCTGGGCTCTCCCCAGAGGAGGTGGTGCTGGTTGCTTCCCCTGTGCACCCCTCCTCCAGGGAGACACTGGAAGAGACTGCCTTTGCGCTTGCCCTGCAAAGGCCATCTCCTCTGGGCTCTCCCCGAAGGAGGCGGCACCGTCACTTCGCAATCCCACCCCTCCTCTGGGGAAAACCTGTGATGTCACTGCTCTGGGGGTGCAAATGGGCAGAGTCATGACATCAGTCCATCAACAGACTTCATACACTGCTTTTCAACACGGAATTCACAAAGCGGTTTACAGGCAAATAATAATGAAGTTAAATGGGTCCCTGTCCCAAAAGGCCTCACAATCTAAAAAATAAAAATGCATACCCCCAGCAACAGCCACTAGAAAAGACGCTGAGCAGGGGTGAATAGAGACAATTACTCTCCCCCTGCTAAATAGAAGAGGAGCACCACTTGAAAAAGTGCCTCTTGCCCAGTTAGCAGGGTTACTGCCCGAGGGTGCTGAGGTACGTAGGACTTTGCACTGCACCATGTGGGCCCATCAAGGATAGGGCTGGAGGTGGATGTTTGGTCTGATCCAGCAGTACAGTACAGTACAAGCCTATGTGTGTCTACTTGGAAGTAAGACTCATTGTGTTTACTCCCAGCAACTGTGTATAAGATTGCAACCTGAGTTTGTCATCATTTGCAGACCCCAAGAACAATAAGGCGTGTATCAGACCACAGTCAAGTTCAGGAAGGCTTCAGCAAGATGAACTTCCATGTCCATTAGCAAGCTTCTCTCCACTTCCCTATTCATGATTTGGTATCTTTTTTTAATTCAGAAAAGCAAGTAATGATTTGTGTCCTGCTTTGTGACTTCAGAAACTAAACCATCAAAACCTGCCATTACCATACCTATCCCATCTATATTCACAAGAGAATGATGAAGGCTTTGCTTGAATTAAATTGATAAGCTGTAATAAGCTGTAGATGGTTGCTAGTGAATTGCACTGGAGCTTTTCTTTCCCTGTTTCCTTTTGTTCCATATAACAAGCTTTGAGGATATTAGCCTCATCTAGCCCACATCTTACCCGGATGTCATGGAGAATGTAGTAACTCTTTACACCCTTGTGTGTGTGTGTGTGTGTGTGTGTGTGTGTGTGTGTGTGTGTGTGTAATGTCTTTTGGTGCCCGTTTAAAGCTAAATGTTATTTTTGGAACAAAGCAGGCATGGCAGCTTGGAAGGGAATGTTACAAGGGCACAATATGGAATAAACAGTTCCACTGACACTAAAAATAGGATTTTTAAGCAGAGAGAAGCTGACGGGTGGAACAAGATATGAAATAGCTCTTGCTTGTGCTGGTTCTTGGATCCATGTCTTATTTCACTGAACCACCAGCAAGATTTCTACCATTGCCAGCAAGTTGTGTCTTTATTAGAAAAATCATCATAATCGTCATCAAACAGTATTTATATATCACTTTTCAACACAAAGTTCACAAAAAGTGCCTAAAGGGCTCACAATCGGGGAAAAAAGGGCTCACCAGCAGCAAAACAGACACTGTGCTGGGGTGAAGAGAGAGAGCTCTCTCCCCGTCCGTATTACTCTCCCCCTGCTAAATATAAGAGGAGCGCCACTTGAAAATGTGCCTCTTGCCCAGTTAGCAGGGGTCAAAATGCTCTCCAAAACAGTCTCAGCGGTAGTGGAAGTGTCTCCCTGACCATCTGAAATGTTTCATATAACAGACTCCATACAATGCAGGACAACTCTGCTGGGCAGCAGCGAAGGAGGCAGAGCTGTTCTCGGCTCACAGTGCACCCAGGGACGGGATGACATCACTATGCCCCCAGCGCGGCCACCCACCCCTGTGCGTCACCCGGCCAAGCGTCCATGGCCCCTGAATCAGTCCATTAAGGAGCAATCCGAGCACAAGGGCGGGCGGGCTGAAAAGCATGTGGGGTTTTTGGCACTGCTGTGCCTCGTTGCAGCCATCGCCGGTAGCACTTGCCACCCCCCGCAGCAGCCTCCCTCCACCTCTAGATGGCGGCAGAGAAGAAAGCCATCTTTCCTGCCATCACTGCCACACAAGAGGCACTAAGTTGTACTCTTGCCTGAGTTCAGGCAGATTGTCCTTCATCTTCCTCCAACGCATCTCTAAATGTCGGCTCAGCCTTTTCATCACCCACAGTTCCTCAGTAAACCAAGGAGCTTAGTAAACCAAGGCCCAGCCGAAGTCACATATAAGAGCAGTTTCACCCACTTCTCTGGTCATTTCCCCATTCCAGATGTCAAGCAGACCAGTGGGTAAGTCATTGCACCTAGTAGTGGGAATTCCAGCCAACCCCCCAGAAAACTATCAGGATCCATCAGGGACATACCAGTGGGACTTTCCAACCTTGCAGAGATTAGGGGCGCAATCCTAACCCACTTTCCAGCACCGGGTAAGGGCAATGCAGCTCAGAGGTAAGGGAACAAACATTCCCTTACTTTGAGGAGGCCTCTGTGATGACTGCACCACTGCAAGATGTAGCATGTACCCCACTGGCACAGCTAAGCCAGTGCTAGAAAGTGGGTTAGGATTGCGCCGTAGGTGCCACCCACCCAGCAAGTAGCGATCTGACTATGACAATGGAGAAACTGTAATCTCTTCCACCGCACTCTTTCTGCCCTGCAGGGAAAATAAGGTCCAACAGGTGCCCAGCCACACGCACTGGGGATGTTACTTGCTGGGACAGGCCCATGGTTGTCAAAGCAGCCATGAAATCCCAAACTGGACCTGCCCGAGTCCCTCTCGGCATGATGTTGAAATCCCACAGCATGATCAGATGGGGCTATTCCAAGGCCACTGGTAAGACCACTCTGGCCAGTTCAGGCAGGGAGTCTGTCGTGCAACAAGGTGATCGGTACACCAGCAGAATCTCTGTCCTGTCCTGCTCGTTCAGCACCATGCTCAGGCACAACTCTGAGAGCACAGTCCTAAACTGTGCAGGAATAGTGAGGCCGGTGGGCCTGCGCTATATCCAGCCCAGCTTTGGTGAGCTGCGGAGCCTCCCCAGGGCAACAGCACATTCGCACCCTTGCCCCAGGGGAGGTTCCAGCCCCCCTTGTGGTGTCCTCAGCTCTGTACCAGCTAATGGCTACAACCCATCTCCACCTCCCTCCCCAGGCTGGCATGCCCACCTCCTGCCCAGTTCCTCCCTCCTGCCCAACCTCCCCATGGCCAGAACCGCTCTTGCGCCAGGCAGGTGGCTCTGCCTGGCACTGTTGGGCCAACACTGCTGCTAGTGTCAGCCAATGAATGGCACTAGCACCAATGAGAGGGTGCCAGTCGGGCCAGCGCAAGCATAATGCGTCGACCCAGTATCATTCTTAGGATTGCGTCCCCACACACGGCTGGACAGGGCACCCACCCATGGAGATGGATTCCTGATGGATGTGACATCACCACACCACCCCTGTAACACGCAAAAACCTGGTGGACACAGCTGGGTGAGAGTACCCCGCGAGCCCCATCCAAAGAGGTCTCTGTAATGCATGTCAGGTCAGCCTTCTCTCCAGGATTAAATTATGGACCAGGCTGATCACTGGCCTGGCATTCAGCAGCACTCAGCCTTCGTAGGCAATCACCCTTTATATTTGTGTAGGGCTACTATCATCATTTGAGAACCATATTCCCAAAGTTCTGGGGATGTTCCCATTCTATATAAAGGGCAGGAAATACAGTGTATCAACGAAAATACAAAAGGGTGCCCCAAGGCTGGATGTTTGTCTTTGTGCCTCTATAACTACGGGAATGAGCGCCGCGTTAAAAACAACATCCTGTGTTAATGACCTATATAAAGTGACATTAACTGAAGTCTGGATTTTCACTGGCATCTTATGCAGAGAAGGGTGGGTGTTTATTGCTCTCATTCTAAAGAGTAACAATTACTTCCACTTAATGATTTTAATGGGTCAGCTGGAATTAATATGTTGCTTAGCAAGGCATGGAAAGGATTAGGCAGGAGAGGTTTAAGAGTTTTGTTTTGTTTTTTTAAAGGAAGGTATGAAAGCAGCCAGCTAACTCAGTATGCAGTATACCGATACTAGCAGGAATGCCTGTCCTGATTAGCTGCTGTTTCTTCTTTCCTGGGTCTCGTTTGGAGATGCTGCCAGAAGGATTTACATATTTGCTGTATCACAACATGGTGTCCCTTTGAATTTTGGCTTAAAGTCTTCAAGCCTTTGGGCATAATCCAGTATAGAGTTAAGCATTCTAGATCAATGGTCATTATTTAGCAGAATTAAGAAATGCGGATCACGTGTAGGCATTTCTTTTTTTGAATTTCTACAGAGTCATACACTTGGCTTTGGATGAGATGAAAAATGAAGGTATTTTACCTTCTGAAGGTATTTTACCTTCTGAAGTTGAAATTATGCACCAGGCTTTGGCAGTGCATGCCATATGCTCTGTTAAACGTGCAATCCCCAATCTAGCAAAGTTAGCTATGAATTGGTCCTATAGAAACTAGTGGAACAAGTTAGTTGCAACTATAGTCCTTTTCACACATTCACTGAAAGCATGGAAAAGTGGGAACACAAGGCAATCAGCAGTAGGGCAATAACTGTTGGTCAGGTCAGTGCATGCCCCCCCCCACAGGGGGTGACTTGTAACAGATTCAGCCTTAAATTTATACACTCTGGAGAGGGGTTTGAAATCACATGTCATTTCTTTCCAGGCAGCCATTTCCTGACATTACAAATAAGTGATCAGAGAGGTGACAAATAAGTCACAATAGACATCAGTGTACATGCTTTTGGGTGCAATCCCACCCTGGAGTAAGGCCGGCACAGTTAGGCCAGCAAAGGGACACCATAAAGCACATTTGGACGACACTTGGAGTCAGGGAGGATAGTGCATGTCTGTGTGCTCTCTGACTCCAAGAGTGGTCCAAACATACTTTACAGTATCCCTTGTGCTGGCCAAACTTTGCTGGCTTAACTGTGCCGGCTTAACTTCAGGTTAGGATTGCGCCCTTTATCACTCTAGTTTATATCCATAAAAATGGCTACTTTGTATGCTATGTTCAGAAAAAGAAAAATATTCCCAGTTACAAGTCCCATGCTTCTGCAGTAATGTGCAAAGGAATAAATGCATTGAATAAATGCAAATCTCACCTAATGCAAGATCCAGCTTGTGATTCTCCTCATGTATAATTTTCCCTATGTACACATTACCCCAATATTACTTCCCCTCAAAAGCAGCACCACTTACCCTCTCTGTTTCAGAGTTTCCACATTATGTGCAAGGCCAATAGCTTGGAGTTGTACAATTCCAGCAAGACTCTAGTTAGTTACAGGAGGAAAAAAAAAATGATACAATTATTTTCTCAGTAACTACCATGAGACAAATTGTCCGTGAGAGCCAAATGACTGTTATTAAAGAGACACTTGAGAAGCAGAATCAAATCTGTTTTATGAAGGGGAATAATAAGTGCACTTCTGCTGCATTTTGACTTTCAAATATTTATATATTTATTTTAAGTAATGAGTTCTCTTTGTTCTCTTTTTATACAACTCATAATGCAGTCCTAGGTCCAGACTGAGCAGGTGCAGCTGTCACTGCACCATTTCAGAATGTTGCAATCGTGCCATAATGCATGTCTGAGCCAACTGCGTTGGTGTGAAGGCCAGTGCTGGCCTGGCAGTGTCACATCCCATCCCAGCACCAGTCGGCACAGGTAAGGTTGCGCTGGGCAGCACAGGGGAGTAGGGGAGGGTGGCAGGAGAGCATGTTGGAGGTGGGGAGGGGGTGTTTGTGAGCCAGGAGGGCAGAACAGTGGTAGATCAGGCCTGAGAGGGGGCTGGATGATATATTGGAAAAGACAGGAGATACCCTGAGGAGATAGGGAATGGTATCAGCAGTGGCCCCTTGTCCCAGATTAGCCAGGAAGTACGGGGTTAATCCCAGAGCTTCTGCAAGCCTCAGGAGCACAGCTGCAAGCTGATGAGGGCCCTAGCTAAGAAGGGACTAGCAAAAGTACAGATGGGTGTGGCTGATGAGCTAGAGCCTGCCCAGCAACAGACACTGATTGGCCTGCGTCAGTATAAAGTGGGAGGCAGGAGCTGCAGTAAGGGCGCCAGGTAGGTGCTGGACAGAAGCACCAGGTAGGTGCTGGACATATGGATTGACTGTTAAAGGACTTTTTAAGGTAAGGTTATTGTGGGGAACTGTTGTATGGCTGCCACACCCCTGGAGCCACCAAGTGGAGGAGGCAGTTGTGGCTTAGGCAAGTTGGCTGCCTATTATTTTGTGGTGGGGTTTGTTGGTGCTAAATTAGGGTAATTTTTGAGCTAAGCCGGTGATGAGGGCAGTCTGGAGGAGGCTGGCCAGCCGGTGATTCCAAGCAAAGCTGCTGGAAGAGGGGAGGCCCCGTGGGTGACTGAACCCCCTCCCTCTTGCCTATCTCTGAGGCTTCTCTGGAGGGGAAACTAGTTAGCCTAGTGTGGGCACTGGGGCCCTTGGGGAGGCCCAGCAGGGAATTTGGCAGAACACTGGGGCGGGAGGAGGGCGGCAACAAGGTGCCTCACCTTGCCGAGAGGCAAGTGGTCAAAATGGAGCCTGGCATGGCGGGGGTGGAACAGAGCGCCGCAAGGGGGTGGGGAAACAGCAGAAGGGGTGGACAGCCTCCTCCTCAGTCCCTGGCCAGCCATTGGCTGGGTCTGCAACTGGAGGAAGTATAGAGGAGTTGATTGGCAGGCTAAGGCACTGACTCCACCACACTTTTCTTCTGTTTCTCTTTTCTAAGCTTTTCTAAGGGAGTGGGAGGAGAAGGGGGAAGAGCAACAGAGGCAAGAGGGAAAGATGGCACCCGTAGGCAAACTGCCAACTGACTGCTCCAGTAGGCCTCATGAATGGAATACTGGCCCTGGGCTGAGCATTGTGCAAGTGGTCCTTACCATGAAGAGTGTAACATGCACCCCAAGAGTTCCATTACTAACTGGGCATTGATTTATTACATGGATATTTGAAATCTGTCATTGGGGGAGAAAAACACACACTCAGGTCTAAGAATACAGAGTGCTCCGCAGAAACATGTTGCTGATGCTAAACATAGCTTTACAAGCTCAGATATGAGGGTTAGCAGAATAGAAGGCTTTGTGAAGTTCACAATGTAATGTAATGTAATGTAATGTAATGGAGAGAGACAGGATGGAATGTGGCTGGCAGGGTGGGTGGGTGAACCCCCTCCCTCTTACCTATCTCTGAAGCTGCTCTGGAGGGGAAACTAGTTAGCCTAGTGTGGGCATTGGGGCCCTTGGGGAGACCCAGCAGGGAATTTGGCAGAACAGATGGGCAGAGCAGGCATCTGCTGTATCCTAAACCCCGCACGACTCATCTCATATTGCACTGGACTTCCTGGATTTGCATCAGCAATATAGCTGGTGCAAATTCAAGAAGCTCCATTGGGATGTCTGGGCTTTATTCAGAGTAAGGGGAAATATATCCCCTTACCCTGCAGAGACCTTCAGCCACCTCCTGAGCTGCACTGGATGCAATGTGGGCAATGCATCAAGCGCTTATTGTTGTAATGATTTCCATAAATTTACTGCACAAAGACATTATTCAGTCAAGTCAGATTCCTCCTTGCCTTTTTAGAGATTCTGTGTTTTTTTCTGAGTTTTATATAATATACTAAAGAGTAATCTAGCTTGACAATGTAAATCATCATCATTTTTCATGCGCTGTGTTAATGTTTTCGTCTTTAGACTTGAACTTGTGATGCCCTTAAAACACTGATGCATAGGAATCAAGAAGTCACTTTTTCCAGTAAGTCAGTAAATAGAAACAATGGAATACTCTCCCCTCCCCTCAACATTGGGTTGCTGTATATGTAGATGCGGCGTTTGCTAGCAGCATTGGTTAATCCAAACTCATCCCACAAATGCCAAGACAATGTTAACTCCTCTTCCCCCCTCTCCCCCAACAGGAACTCTTCCTGCCGCATCACAAATCACTTGGGAAAGCTGGAAAGTAGTTTGGAGGCAAGTACAAACAACAGCCATGTATGGGGCAGGAGGGAGAACAACCGGTTCCATGACACACACAACAGGCCACATGTCATGTGCATCTAAAGGGATTGTAAGCAACTTAAGTCGCCAGCTATGGTTTGGGCTGTGGTATGAGACAGCAAAACGTGCAGCCTGCAAGGTGCTGCTGGAGTCAGAAACTGCTCACCTTGTCCTTTAAGAAATGGCCTTTAGAAAGAGAGGAGATCTATTTATACACAGAGTATCCCTAATAAGGGCATAATGCTGCCATCTAAGATGAAGAGAGGATTTTGTGTCTTAAGAACATAAGAACATAAGAAGAGCCCTGCGGGATCAGGCCAAAGACCCATCTAGTCCAGCTTCCTGTATCTCACAGCGGCCCACCAGGTGCCCCAGGGAGGCATGAAACAACAAGATGCTTGCATCCTGTTGCCACTCCCTTGCACCCGGTACCAGTAGCCCACCACCTTTGTAAGGAGGTTGCACAATCCATCATTGCCTATAGCCCACTATGGACCTTTCCTCCAGAAATCTGTCCAATCCCCTCTTAAAGGCATCAAGACCAGATGCCATCACCACCTCCTGTGGCAAGGAGTTCCACAGATTAACTACCCAGTGGGTAAAAAAGTACTTCCTTTTATCTGTTTTAACTCTCCCAACCCTCAGCTTTAGTGGATGCCCCCTGGGCATCTTGTTCCCAGCAAAACCAAAAATGTCCCAGCAAAAATGTTCCCAGCAAAAATGTCTTGTTCCCAGCAAAACCTGGACACCAACAAGTTGCCGTATTTCTGGATATAGCTCAGCCTCTCCAACAGCTTTTGTTTCCTTCCAGTTCACCAATTCCCTCAATTATGGTTTCTTCCTCCTTGTTTGCACTCCCCCCTCCTTTTCTACCAGGGTCCTCTAGGGACATACTTCTAAAAAAGAAACCCGGAAAAGGACCACGGCTATAACAATGGGTGGCAGGTTCATGTGTACCCTCCGGTGGTGCAATTCAAATGAATTAACAACCGGTTCTATGATGTCATAGCCGGAGCCAAAAAAATACCAAAGCCAGTCGAGGTAAGCGAGTGGGCAGGGCCCGGCCATTTAACAACCTGTTCTATAGAACCTGGGCAAACCCCCTGAATTCCTGGTACCCTCCCATTGTACAGTCCCTCTCTTTTAAGGCTGCAGTCCTATACACCCTTTCCCAAGAGTAAGCCCCACTGAGCACAATAGGCCTTACTTCTGAGTAGGCATGCCTAGGATAGTAATCTCAGTGTAAATTGCAAGGCAGCCATCATAGCGAGGATTTGAAGACAGGCTTTGAAGCACTGGCCTGGTTAGCATTCACTGTGGATAGGCAGCACAGATATACAGTAACAATGATTGTTGGTTTGTTAATGCCAACATGGGATAGGAGGGGGAAATCCAAGCATGAGAGCAGAGAAAGGAAAAGCAGGAAACAAGCAGGCTCTCGGCCTGCTTCTGACCTCTTAACAGTTAGAGAAGAATGGTAGTGTAAAGTGTGCCAGGGTACTGTGAGAGTATTTGCTTCTGTAAAAAAGAATTATCCTACCTTTGCTTCAAAGAGCATCCAACAGTTGCTTACAATAATTCAGGGCACAGTCCTAACTAGCTTTCCAGCTGTGCCAATGGGGCATGTGCTGCATCCCGCAGTGGAGTCGTTGTCATGGAGGCCTCCTCATGGTAAGGGAACATTTGGGCTTTGAACATAAGGGCTGCATTGCCCTTACGCCGGTGTTGGAAAGTTGGTTAGGACTGAGCCCTCATTCATTCCAACAAACAAGGACTGGTAAACAGAACAATGAGAAAGAGATCACCACCTCCTCCATAGGTGCTACAGTCTCAAGCAGGACTGGGGTATGCAGAGTTGGGGTTTATGTAATGAAAATTTGCTTTCGTTTTAACCGTGCCTCTGCAGCATATGTGCACATCCAGTAGCGTAGCAAGTGGGGGCGGGGGAAGTCCACCGCCGGTGCCAGGCAGAGGAGGGTGCCTTGAAGTGTGAATGCACAGGCGCTCCAGCCGCTTTCTGAGTCAGAACAGTGACTGGAGTGTCTGCACACTCACCGTGGCAGCTGAGAAATTATGTGATTTTTGGTGGCCTCTTGTTCTTATTTGCTGAACATGAAGAGAAGGAGAACCTGGAAGTGATGTCACAACATAGCATAACCTCACAATGCCGCCACCCTGAGCACCACAGCCCCTGGCAACCCTGCTATACATGTCTAATTTGACACTTAGAAGTGGGACTAAGGCTGATTTGGATTATTAGCACAAAATAAAAATATTGAGTTCACAACAAAAGTCCATTAAATTATTCCTGCATTGCCCTTCCCATCCCAAATCCAGCTTTTAGTTGCATGCGGAAGTCTTCTGTTCCATTGACCTGCGTAAAGACATGAATCACATTCTTTGCACAATGGGATTTGAATTAAAAAGAGCAGGACTCCTGTTTTTGCTGTTCTCTTCAGATCTTTCAGACAAGACTGAAAAAGATGACATGAAAAGGAACCTGGAGATTCCAGGGATTAAACTTGGCCCCTGCATTCAAAGCATGCACTCTCCCACTAAACTATGGCTGGCTTCATTCCCAGAAAACATTCTCTTGGTGATGTAGCATTTGTGTACGGGCCAGGAACAGTAATACCAGGATCACTAGCCACCAAGGCCACCTAGTTTATTTTCTTCTGCTGAAAAAAAAAAAGATTAATAACAACATTATAGTTACTCATCAGTTCATTTTGATGTACAAGTAAAAAGAAACAAAGGGAACATCCTCCTGACTTTCTAGTATGACAAGAGAAAGTATTGATTTAGCTTGCAACATCAGGTCACCTTCAACCCAATGACCCATCTCCTGTCACTAGTGCAGAGTCCCATTGATAGGAATTAGTGGCCATGGAATAGCTGCAATCCAAAGAAGCCATGATGCATGGAAGCAAGCAGGCATGACAATAATTGGGAGTGCTTCAGTAAATCAATACATTTTTTTTAAAATTGCTGCATCTTCTACCCAAGAGAAACAAGGCTGAGGGCAGGATGCTGGTCTTATTCTCCTTCAGGGAAAAGGTCCTCAAATAAATCATTTTAAAGCCTTTTTTAAGGTTTCCCACTTTATTTGTGGCTTGACAATTGGGATTGTTTTTTTTCTTCTAATTTCCAGCAAACTGTATGTCTCCATTGCTCCCTATGGAAAGCAAAATATCCTTGGAGGGTACATATGTTGTATAACTGCCAACAGGGGCTCCACTTACAGGGGTAACCTGTGAATCAGCTAAAGTAGACATACATGGGACTCTCATCCACATAAAAATCAGCTTCTCCTTTCTCTTCATTAAGCAGGACCAGTGGCATCCCTACTGGGGGGGCAGAGCTCTAGGTTTTGCAAGGAGCCTTCCCTTGCTGTGGAAATGGCTCCTTTCCTGCACCACTTTAGCCAATTCTCAGGGGGGAAAGCAACTAGCATTGCTCACTGGCTACAGTGGCAAGGGAGAGGAGTGACTTACACGGGAGGGTCAGGCTCCTTGCAAAACTTAGAGCTCTGATTTCCCCCCCCCCCATAGGGACACTACTGAGCAGGATGCTCAGTATTGGCAATGGGTCTTCAGATTTGGCTAATAATCCTAATCCAGATACGGTTTATGACATGAGAAGTTCAAGAAATATAGAGATGTGGTTCCTTAAGTTATGGACATGCGGGATCTTGATGCGTGTGCACACAATTTTGTATTGGTCTGTATGTATCAGGTGTGTGTTCCAGTTGGGAGTTAGGTATCCTCCTGCTAATCGCAGCTACTTTCCTTTGATCTTGGAATGTTTAAAATCCCTTTGATAACTGCAGGGGTGCTACTCAGTCTGTGATATGCAGAGCAGTTTCCTAAGATTAAGAAATGAGAATTTTATATGAATCGCCCCCCCCCCCAGTTCCATATCTAGCCTAGGACAGTGATTGGACAATATAACATAATTTGGCTAGTGATTGTATTTTTCAACACATGCAAAACAAACACAAACCATTTTAGCAATGCAAATCTATATGTGTCTACTCAGAGGTAAGTACCATTGTATTCAATGGGGCTTACTCCTAGGAAAATGTGTATAGGATTGCAGCACTAGTTTTGAAAGAAGGAACTGATGAAAGAAGGAAATAGCATGTCTTGCCATAAGTACTTCTACATTTTTGTGATTGTTTTCCTTCAAGATCATTTAAAATGGGCAAAATAAGGAAAAATAGAGAAAGGCTGTATGAATGATTTAAAGCAAGTTATTTGATGTAAGAAAAATGTAAAGCTGGTAAAAGAATCAGCCACACATCAAAAGGATCTGAGGTGAAATGTTTTCAGAATGTTTTTTCTCTTTAGTTTTGCAGCATTGTCAACAATCAGATTAAAAGAAAAAACAGATATGACTGGGTGTTAGACCCACAAACTAAAGTTATCATGATAAGAAATCTTGATTTTCAAAAGAAGAATTGAACAAAGGGGAACAAAGGAAGATTAGCTGTAAGGTTCATCGAAACTAATTGCTTCATCTGTAGACACACACAAGTAATAACATGATCTAGTTCTATTGATCTTGCTACATGTCCAATCAATTTTTCTTATCAGTGTCCAGAAAACAGCCCTGGATGCTTCGGGACCATGTCCAGGGAAGCACTGGAGGTGAATTTACCGCATTAGAAACACAAGGGTGTGTGTGTGTGTGTGTGTGTGTGTGTGTGTGTGTGTGTGTGTGTGTGAGAGAGAGAGAGAGAGAGAGAGAGAGAGAGAGAGAGAGAGAGAGAG
>JAJKFI010000050.1:313636-326798 GCA_029204185.1 Lerista edwardsae | reverse complement strand
GAATGGCGAGGCCGGCTCGGCAGTGCCTTATCCAATGATGCATAGGAGAGGCTGGAGCCCCCCCCCCACGGCAAGGGAGGGTGCGCTCACTTACCTTAGAGGAGACTCCAGCCTCCCCTATGCCTCCAGCCTCCGCTAAAGAGCGGGCGCAGATCCGAAGAGACCGTGCAGCCCAAATCGGGGCCACGCAGCGTCTTGGACGGGCTTAGGATGTGGCTGAATGGCCACCTCCCGAGCTGACCCATGTCCCACGCAAGTCCCGCCCCAGCCTCCCTCCCTCCCACCCAGGGGCGGTTCTAGTCAAAAGGGTGCCCATGGCACCCAGTCTGAACGTGCCCCATGGGGGCACGCAACGTCATGACGTGGTGCCACGCAATGCCCCGCCCCTGCTCTATGAGGCGGGGGGACGGGGTGCCGTGCAGTGCTGCATTCTCCTAGCTCCCACTGGCCTTAAAGAGCCAGCGGGAGCTAGGAGAAGGGGGCGGCAGCCGGAGTGAGGAGAACATGGTGCAGGGCCTGGGCGGGGGTGGGGCAGGCCGCGGGCTCCATTTTGGGGGCGTGGCATGCCATGGTTACGGCGCCCACTCCCAAGATGGCACCCATGGCTCGTGCCCCCCTAGCACCCCCAAGATCTGCGACTGCTCCCACCAGTCCTTGCCCGATATGGGACAGAGCCTCCCTTGTGTTGACCAGCTTCGGTCAGTGCAAGGGAGGCTCTCCGTTGGCACTCTGAAGCCAACACTATGAGTACCATCGGTTTCAGAGCTAGAATGCCACCACGGGAGTGCTGCTCAGCTCCCGCACACCGGCGCTCCGCCCCTTGCATCAACAGTATGATGTAGCGTCGATGCAAGGGGAAGGGTAGGATTACACTAAGGCAGGCCATTCACTATTTAAGACTAATCCGGCTGCTGTGTTGTCATAACATGGTGGTTTCTTTCTCTGAAATGATTACCTTGGACTCTTGTTGAACCTTCTCTTTAGGCATGTTTTATAGGCACTCAGCTGGAAAAATTCAAGTACCTTTTATTGTGCCATCCAGAGTCTTCAGGAAAATAAAAAATCTGAAGTACTGTGGCAGTCTTGTATGTTAACAAGGCCACATGAAGATTCCTTTTACTATCTCTGGCTTTTAGCTACCTATAACTTCTTCACACTGCCCAGTGGACTAGAAAATGAAGGCTTGGCGTCCTAGCTTGGAATCTCCATATAGGGGGAATGAGTTTATAATTTCTGGCTACAAAACCTGTGGGACCTTGTCAGTGCTTATAACTGTCGTTACATAATGTCCCTGCAAGATAGTACACTGGCCTGTAATACAGTTGGGCTTGTTGACACATTAGGCAAGAAAACCAGTCTGGCATAAAATGAAAAATAATAAAAGATAATGATCTTTTCTGGGGTGGAATAAATCAGCCTTGACTTGCTGTAATGGTCCTGCTAATCCCCTCTGAAGTCTTACAGGTTCCCAACAGCTTCTAATGTTATATTTTAAAAGTGTATATCTTGGGATGCATGTGAGCCTCAATTATAAATGACCACGACAGCATCCAGTCCCTAGCAAAATTGTACTCTTGGAATTATATCCTAGAACCCTGTTACGAGTGGATGTATTCACAGGGGATAGCATCTAGCGTTAACGCTTCCTCTCTAGAGCAGTATAATTCAAACTGGGTTGGGACCCACTTGGTGAGTCACGACGTGATGTTCAGGTGGATCATAGAAAGCTGGGAGCAGCCATCTTGGAAACTGCAGACCTTACTCTTGCTAAATTCCTTTTGTGAGTGTTAACAGTTTGAATTTTCAAGTGAGGGTTTTTTTTTTTTAAAAAAATTGTTTTTAGTTCACCACTTTTACATAATATTTTGTCCTAATCTTTCTTTCTGTCAGGGATATTTCATAGTTGTACAATTGCTGCAGTCCAAGAATGCCAATTTGCATTTCAGGAGTGCCATTTTATGATGTTACAATGATTTCACTTCCTGCTTGATTATGTCACTTCCTGCCACAGCATCACTTCCGTGTTAATGATATCACTTCTGGTGGGTCCCAACACAACGGCCATTCTAAAAAGTGAGTCCTGGTCTAAAAAGTTTGAATACCACTGCTCTAGAGCAAGAATCCTTTGGGACAAGATTTCATTTCTAAATTCTACCAGGGAAACTAATTTTTGTGTAACAGTTTCTACATGATGATTAAGAGCGCAAACCTAAACTGGAGTTAGGCCGGCATAAGCTAAGCCAGCAAAATTTGGCCAGCACAAGGGTCAACATAAAGCGTGTTTGGACTGCTCTTAGAGTCAGGGAGGATGGCTCACGTCTGTGTGCTGGCCTCTGACTCCAAGAGTGGTCCGAACATACTTTATGGTGTTCCTTCTGCTGGCCAAACTTTGCTGGCTTAGTTTATGCCAGCTAATTCAATTTAGGATTGGTCCTAAGGCAGCCTCATTTTATGGAATAGGATTAGACTGTGAAAAAACAAAATGCTGGACACCTCTATTTGTACTGTCTGAATGTTTGGCAGTGACTGAAGCACTTGCATCTTGTGAATCTAAATTTGGCAAGTGTGTAAGTTCTTTTGCCTGATCAGTTATACATTATGAAACCACTACTTTCTAGCCTATCAACAATTGTCTACTTGGTTCTTTAAAACATGAGTAGAAAAACTAACGACTACAGTTATGTGTCTTTGTTCCTATTCTCTATAATTTTTTTCCACATTGCTGAAACAAATAGTGCAACCTAGTGGTGATGGTGGTTTCAGGTTAGTCGTAGTAGCAACAGTGGTAGACATGAATTGTTGCTGTTGTGTGTGCATTTGCAAGAGGAAAATTTATAGATGACAGCTAAATATATATAGCTGGATGTTCGAGTTACAGTTAATGCCAACAGTTAATGTCGTTAGTTTTTATCCAGACTTTCTGAAAGCATCAGAGGGAGCTCTCCAGGAACACTTTAAAGACTGAAGATAAAGGTTTATGATCTGTATCTAGTAATATGGATAAATGTAGTCCACGTTGTAGTGCAATGTCCAGCACTGATTACTCCAATAAATGAACCATTCTCTTCACTAGAATAGTTTGTAACCATATAACAATATAATGCTCTGTCTGGAAACATGCAACTTCATCCAAATGTTCCGTCTCTACTTTTCTTGCATTTTTTATTTTTTATTTTTGCAAAGGAAAAGGATTATGCCATGGCTGCATATATTTTCTTGATCATACGTTCCACTAATTTGGTGTAATCTTTCCATAATTCCTGAATCTTCATAATTTTCCAAGTCAAAACCAATCAGTATCAATTTGATTTTTTTATGAGTTGCAGCTCAGTTTTGTGATATATGTATAGTATACAGAGGCATAACTAGACAAAAAAGTGCCAGGCGCAAGCAAGTATATGTGGCACCCTTGGACAAAGGGAGGGGCCTCCATGCAACCTGGAGAGGCAGCAGGGATCTAAAAAAAACTGCCTGGAGAGCACTCCACTGGTTTTGCTGTGCAACAGTAGGTGAAGCTTTTTTTCTTTATTTTTTAAAATTTTTAAGTGGGTCTGCAGGAAAATTGCACCCCCCCCCGGTGTAGCACCCCGGGGCAGGTGTTCCTCAGGCTCCACCCATGTTACGTCTCTGAATGTGTATTACTTCACCATTCAGTCTGTTGGATGCAGTAACATGGATGAGCATATAGGTGTGTGCACTGGATTCTTTGTCAGCTGAAAAGCAGCATTTCAGAGCAATGACTAGGAAGAGAGGCAGAAACTGTGACTGTGGGAACCTCTCCTTGCAGCAGTACTCTTTCAACAGGCCTTGCTTGTGACACATTGTCTTTGTTCCCTGATAGCCATGGATTGGCCTGTCCTGCTTTATATTCAGGATTTCCCCGACTAGTTGTACAATATGTATCGCTACAACCATTCATTCTATTCTGGGAAGAACTTTGCTGGCTCAGGAGCTTAAGAAAGATGAGGCAGCCTTCAATATGTTATAGTGTGATTTCTTTCGGAAGAGCTTTCATTTTATCGCCACCATTGCAAGAGAAATTCACTAGTTGCTTGGCATGGTATAATATTACTGCTCGAATGTGACCATTAGAACTCAATGAAGTATTTAAGGGAGAACAGCAGGGAATCTGGTGTGCACCTGGTAAGCAGGGTTGGAAAGAGTTAATACCAATCCCTAGATCAGTGGTATTCAAATGTTTTAGACCAGGACTCACTTTTTAGAATGGCCCTCGTGTCAGGACCCACCAGAAGTGATGTCATTAACATCATGGAAGTGATGTTGTGGCAGGAAGTGACATCATCATGCAGGAAATGCTGACGTTGTAACATAATAAAATTACACTCCTGAAATGCAGATTGGCATTCTTGGACTTCAGCATGGTTCTTCAGCAATTGTACAACCATGAAGCACCCCTGACAGAAAGTAAAGCAAGATTAGGACAAAATGTATAAAAGTACTGAACTAAAAACAAAATTTTGTTTAAAACAAAACCTCACTTGAAAATTCAAACTATTAACACTCACAAAAGGAATATAGCAAGAGTAAGTTCTGCAGTTTCCAATGGCTGCTTCCAGCTTTCTGAGACCCACCTGATATCAGGTGGGTCCCGACCCACAGTTTGAATAATCTGACCTAGATTATGTCTGGCTCTGGTAATCCCTTGGATTTGGATTGCAAAGCCAACCTCAAATGCTTCTTGACTTGTGGGTGGTGGTGAATGGAGCAGTTCACCTTCCTCAGGCCCATGAGATTGGCATTGGTAAGCCTCGGCTGCCAATTGATAGCCTGCAGATTGGAGTCAGGGTGGGAATGCCTGTCAAATAACAGTCTTCAAACAGATCCAGCACCCCAGGATTACCCATCCGGGTACAGTATGGCAGTGCGAAGTGAAGGCTTTCTGTTTTGTGCTGCAGGCTCATTTTTTCATGCTTGATCTTCACACAGCCTCACAATGAGCAGCCGCTCCCCTGGGAAATTGGGGTGCAGAGCCTTCGGGAGCAACAGGCAGCAGAAGTGGTTGCCCAGTGGCTATGTGAAGATCAGGCACAAAGAAGGCTGTGACGTATAATGGAGAACCTTTGCACCACTGTACCTGGACAGGTAATCCTGGGACACAGCAGGCCGAGGTTTGGAGACTGCTGCTGTAAAGGAGGGAGACACTTTTGCATCTTCTCTAGCTTGGAGTGTGGGGCAGGACTCATTGATGTGTATGGTTAATTCATGATTGGCTTTTTAATATATGTGGCTCAATAATGTCCCACATACATGCACTTGTTTATTTGTCACAGCAATGAATAACTGAAATAGGAGTGGGATATCCAGCACAAGCAAAGGGATTTCCAAGGTAACTTGGAACTGAAAATAAACCAATAAATTACAAAACATTTTGTACCTACATTATAGAGTTATTGCATGGGAAATGTAAGCACATTAATTGGAAGCATAGTCTTGAGTTTTCCTATGAGCAAAATATGGGAAACAGTTTGTACTTCTATTCTACAAATATTTACTAGAAAAAAAAGCTAATGTTTGAAGAATGGTTTAGGACAGGGGTGGCGAACCTGCGGCACATGTGCTATTAGTGGCACCTGGACACTTCCTAAGTGGCACACATAAAGTTGCCTGTCATAGCTGTGCTGGCCAACACAGGGGTTCATGGCTGCAAGCATGTGGCGTTTCTCCTGGCCCAAAGCCCAGAAAGGGAGTGGCAAGTCTCAGGGTGGGTTGAAGATAGCTGAGCAGAGGTTCAGCCGATCATGTGTGCTGATGAAACCACCCAAGCAGGTTCAGAGAGGACTGAAATAGTGGCATGTTCAAGATTCTGTATATAAAAAGTGGCACACAGCATGCTGTGGGTTGGCCAGCCCTGGTTTAAGATCTTGGATAGAAAAAGTGTAACGTGAGTATCATTCATGTGCTGTTCCTCCACAGAGCAGACATTTCCAAATGCATACCTTCTAGCGGCTACATGGAAAGGAGAGGCTGTGACACAACTAGGCAAAAAGATATTGTGGCAAGGCAATATTTACTTTGTTTTCAGCTCTAACAGGTGCATCTATTAATCTAATCCAGGGGCCACCAGACTCAAACCAGATGATCGTGTCGGAGCATGGCGGTTCCAAAGCCATATTGTTCTGGCATGAAGCAACCCATTTTTGCACCGTGAATTTTCAGAGCCTCATGCCAGGCAGATGATTCCACTGGGAAATCAGGGCACAGAGCCTCTTGGGGGTGACCAGCAGTGGAGTTGTTTCTTCGGCAGATGGTTCTGCAAATTCATAGCGCAATAAGGCTTTGGAACCACTGCACTATGTCCAGATGTGATTGTTGGGCACACCAGGGGCGGTGGCTTGGAGACCAGTGATCTAATCTATCAGTGCCTTTTAAAATACGGGACCAGAGAATACAATACTGCAGTGCTCTTCAAATGGTGGGCCACGACCCACCATAGAGAGCAAAAAAGAGCCATTTTTCCTTAAAGGGAGTGGCTCAAGAAAGCAATGCCTGGCAGCACTGCAGAGATAATGGTGCTGTAGGCATTTAGGGACATTTGCCCTTAACTAAGGGGACAAGGGGGGTCCCAAAGCATTGGGGAGACCCGCTGCCACCTCCGAGGGCCTCCCTGATGCTTAAAATATCTCCATGATACAGTCGTAGCTCCTGCTTTCACATACTGCATGGCTGTGTCCCCCCCCCAACTCTCGCCCTGCCTCCGCAAGCACTTACCAGGTCTTCCAAGTCCAAGCAGGACGGCTGCAGTACTGGAAGTGGAAACTCTCAGTTCCCAGCATCCTTTCCATTCGACCGCTTTTCAAGAAGTAAAATGGGAGGAAAGGGTGTGACCAGTGGTGAAATTCAGCCAGTTCTCACCTATTCTGCAGAACCGGTTGCTAATCTAAGGTTGGGAGAGGGAAGAAAGGCAGCGGATGGCCCTGAAGGCCGCCCTGAAGGACATAGAACCGATTGTTAATTTACTTGAATCCCACCACTGGGTGTGACCCTTTTTCTGAGCACTGGAGGAGAAGGATCACAGCGGTGGCAGCAGAGCTGGAAAAGGAAGTGATTCCCCCACCCTCCTCTTGCACATCCTGAAGAAGAGGATGGGGCAGTGGCTGGAGTGAGCTGTGGGTGTGATGGGTGGGTGAAAGTTGTGGGGCACCCCATGCCAATTGCCCTTCCCCAATCTACCATTTGAAGCACGTTTGCCTGTGTTAGATTGCAACAAACCCTTACAGAAAGACACCACTTCTGAGCCTACTAACGGTTTTGTATCCCTGGTTTAGATGCTTACCTTACATCCAATAAAATGCTCTGTTTTATTTAAGGTGTCATTTCTGACTTTCTGAGGCAGTATATGGTCTAAAGCAACCTTATCTTTACACCCTTGTGCTTTGTCTGCCGGGTTATCTCTGCAGATTTAGTGAGGCTAGAGGGGTTTAACAAGAAAAGATAGAACTATTGAGGTAAAGCTGTTTTGGCACAATCCTTTTGCTTGATTTCATCTTGGCATTATTTATTCCTGAGTAGTCCTGCAGGATAAATAACCACAAATCCCAACTCTTGAAATTCAGCCTTTTTTTCTTTTTCTTTTTTACTGTCAGAACCCTTGTAGAGAATGCAGAGGATCTTCATTTTAGAAATACTAATGTTAGGACTCAATCCTAACCTGGAGTTAGGCTGGCACAAGTCCCTTATACCGGCTCAAGAGTGTCGCAAACACACCATAAAGTGCATTTGCACTACTCTCGGAGTCAGGGAGTCCAGCACACAGACATGTGCCATCCTCCCTGACTCTGAGAGTGGTCCAAATGCACTTTACGGTACATTTACATCACAAGGGACTTGTGCTGGCCTAACTCCAGGTTGGGATTGCACCATTATTCTGACATCTGCATGTGTATGTTATATTGATTAGTGTTTTAATGGGCTGTATCTCAGTACACTTGGGAATTCTTCTGTTCTATTTACAAGAAAAATAAGCTTGGTGAATTCATCATAGTATTTCGGTGCATGCATTTCATATTGTCCTTCACACAAAAAATATAGTGCTAGAACTTGCATTTCAGCGGTCCAGGGCGTTTTATGGCCATCACAAAACATGATGCACCACAGAGCAAAGCCTGGCCACAGCTACAAGTGGTGAGTAGCAGTAGGCAGGTGACAGGGGCATCTGCAGGAGTCCAGGCACTGGTAAGTTGGCATGAGGCAGGAAGTGGGCAGAATGTGGCAGGGACCAGATGGGGAAAGGGTGTGTGTCCGAGGAGGATCTACAGGGAGGGCCAAGCTCTTAGGTTTTGCAAGGAGCCTTATCCTGTCATGTAAATCCCTCCTCTCCCTTGCTGCTGTAGCCAGTAAGCAAAGCCAAGACGTTGCTGTTCCCTGTGAGGATTGGCTAAAACAGTGCAGGAGAGGAGTGATTTCCACTGCAAGGTAAGGCTTCTTGCAAAACTTAGAGCTTTGCCCTCCCTTAGATCTGCCTCTGGTGTGTGTCAATGGCAGGAAAGAAGTGCTTAGCAGCAGCAGCTCCAGAAATATCTTATCTCCTTTCCAGCCTCAGTCCACACAGGCCTGCATCACTGGGGCAGCAGAGGCTTACCATGAGGCAAGGGAAGACATTTTCCCTAACGTTGAGGAGACTTCCATGACGCCCAGTGATGTCATGCAGGGGGTACGCGGGGGTATGCGAGTACCGGTTTCTAGGATTACAGCTGGCCCCGCCCATTCGCCCACCCACTCGTCGACTCTGCCCCCTGCAACGTTTGAATTTTCTGCATGTTTGAGTTGCCTGCATGTTCTCAGAGCCAGCCAGGCAGGCAGGCAGGCAGGCAGCAAGCTGAGCCTTGCCTTGCCTTGCCTTGCCTTGCCTTGGCTTGCCTTGCCACTGAAAAATGAGCTGCTCTGGGGTTTTGGGACTGTTGGGTCACTTTAACATGATGCCAGTCCTCCTTAACATGTTCTGGGGGTGCTGTGGAATACTGTTGCAACTGTTGGGTCAGTTTAAAATCGTCTGAGGCCTCAAAAAGGGCTTTTTTCATGTCCCTTCCTGCCATGACATCACTTCCGGCTTATGACGTCACTTCAGGTGGGCGGGTCCCAACACATGCCAATCAAAAGTGAGTACCTGTTCTTAAATCATTTAGATGACACCACTGATGATGTCCCCATCCCACAAGATGCAGCATGCACTCCAGTGGCATGGCTGCATTGGTTGGGGAGGGTGAGATAAGATTGAGCTACAAATCCATTAATTCAATGGGCTTAGCGCCTGTAAGGCTGTTCAATTGTGGTCTTGGTTTTCAGCACTATAAAGACATTAAAGAAATTATAGTGCAAGTATATTGCATTGCCTTTAGGTATGCTAGGAGGACATCTGATTTAAATTTAAGCTGAATTGAAAATCTTATATTTGAAACATTGCTTATGCTTAAATACTGGCACCCTGCAGATGTTAATTTATTTGCAAGATGCCTTTGGGAAACTTGCTCTGAAAGTAACTATAAAAGAATAAAAGGATTGACTTGATTGAAAACATTATCACAGTACTTATGCACATTTTTCAATGCTGGGGAATTTCCCAGTTGGTATCCTCATTAAAATTAAAGCTTTATTTGTAAGTTATTTGAAGGAATAGACTCAAAATAAAAAATGTGTCTCATGCTGTGTCAAAAAAAAATGCAGTGGTTTATTTCTTTTCTTTAACACACACACATGCACATACAACTATAATAGTACAATCTATTCTGAAGATTTAATTCTTATTCTTGGTGGGGGGTTTTTTTTAATGACAATGAGCAGTGATCTACAAATGATCAATAAGACACATGTTAATTGTGGGAACCATGTGGGTAAGGTTAGCAACTGTTTCTGTGACTCCTTATCCCAAGAATCAGCTCTTACAACTGTGTTGACTTGGTTATAATTTACAATAATTCATTTTACCAAGTAGACATTAGCTCTCAGTGTTGACATACACAGCAGCTTTATGTCAGCCCTGTGAGATAATTGATGCTGATCAGAGGTTTGGAATGGAAGAGCAACTGAATAAGGACAAAATAACAGCCCCCTATTTTCACTTTCCAACCATTTTACTTTGTTATTTTTCACACACCCATGAAGCTCAGTGTGGTGCACGTACAGAGTTTCTTCCCACTCCTGGTCCTCGTAATAATCCTGTGAGATAGGTGAGGCTGAGAAATAGTGACTGGCCCAAGGTCACTGTCACGGTCCAGGATCTCTTTGACCGATCTTATACACTTCTGGTTCACTGGCCAAACACCCCCAATGAGACAGAAATCCTTGTTCACAATTTGTTCATGTATATCCTACTATTTCAAGCTACAGTACTCCAGCAGGACACAGTTCCCAGGCAAATAAGCCAGACATTGAATATAAGCTCTTGCACACATTTGCCTGCCTGGCCAAATACAGGTATGCCCCAGTATCCACTGATTTGGTATCCACGGTTTCAGTTATCCACAGACATAATGGGTACTGGGACTCCTATTAAACAAATCTCTTTTTTTAACCTTGTTGCAGCAAAACCACTGGTGTTCCCCTATCTTTGATGTCCCCTATCTTTAATCCTCAGTTTCAGGTATCCACAGTGGGATATGAAACAGAACCCCAGCAGATACCGGGGCATGCCTATATACCATACAGGTGGGTAGGCAAGTCCTCAAGACAAACAGCTTTTCATCTGAGAAGCAGAAGACCACTGCTCTTTTGTATCTCATAGTAGAGAAGCATCTTGTTTGACTAACAATTTACATATGAAGTGATCCTATTGTCTGATGTAATTTCATATTCCTTATGTTGATACCACCAAGAAACATCTCTCAAATAAAGTTGCTGCTGTTTTGGGATCACAACTTCGTTTTCAAGGTGATCTGGAGTGCCCGGAGAACATGGCTGGGAGAGCGACACTAGAAGAAGGTGAATAGAGTGAATAAGAAAGGTCAGTTAAGCTGGGAAACTAGAGTTGTTTACACACACACAGGCAGACACACAGACACACACAAAAGTTCTGGTAAGTGCTTGCTGCTCAGTCAGTCCACTTTTGCATGGTTTGAACTGGAATATACAGATCAGTTAACAAAAGAGGAAAGAGCCCAATGTTATGCTCTCACTCATGTCACCAGGCAAAATACATTCAGATATTCAGCTGATGCCTTAAATTACAATCTGTTCCCCTCTGCAATATGAATATTCAAGATTATTGACAACATATATTTTATCACTTTCATTTGCATTTAATTTTTGTTTAAATGCTATGGTAGTAATAAATGTCAACCAAACTAAGTATTGTATTCAAAATAAAAAGATGTCTTTAATTACACTTTTTATTTTCAACAACAATTAACATGTGTTGCAGAATTTAAACATTTAAACAGTGCTTCAGATATTGTCCATTATCTCTGTGATTGTTATGATAGTCTTATGATCACATATTGTCCACAAATTCCAGATGGGAAGCGGAGGCTGAGAGATGAGTAGCTTAGGCTGTAATCCTATTCATGCTTACCTGAGAGTAAACCTCATTGCATTCAATGGGACTTACCTCTGAGTAAATATGCATAAAACTGTGCTATTGGGAAATTAAGGCTGCCATCTTAGCAGTCTTCAAACTCTCCAGGAGTTCGAAGACCACTGCTAAGTGTTTGTGGGGGCGGGCACAGGGAGAGGAGTGTTTGCATAGATATGCCACAGTGATCACAATGCTGAGGGACAGGGGCATGGAAAGGGACATCAGAAGGTAGGGAAGCCTTTCAGAGGGTGCTGGAGGCTTGCAGCCCCCTCCGCGACCCTCTGAGCTGCAGGAATGGAGCTCCGATTCGCAATCGAAACTCACTTCCTGTTTGCGAGTGATCGCAAATAATCTCACTTAGATAAGAGTTAGATTAAGGATACAATCCTATACCCACTTTCTTGGAGTAAGACCCATTGAACACAATGAAACTTACTACTGAGTAGACATGCATAGGCTTGTGCCCTAAGAGTTTTTCAGTCAGGATGTTGTCTCTGAGAAAAGTTGCTGCAACTTCACTGTGCACCCATGGGTGCTGGCTGCAGTGGCATGCCTTAATGCCCTGGCAATCGTCAGTCGTGACATCACTTCCAGTTCTCCCAGAGGAGGCCTGGTGGCGACAGTAGCTTTGTGATTTCACTGCTGCCTCCATTCCTTCTTGTGTAGAGGCTCCCACTTAAAGGGGGATGCCCCTTGAGCAGAAGGAATGGAAGGCTGCCAGATTGAAAAGTCATCAAAATATGTGGTGACTTTGTGCCACCATTCCTTCTGCCACTTCTGCCTTCTGTTGCCACCTTTGTGCCATCTTTCCTTCTGTTGCCACTTTGTGCCACCTTTCCTTCTGTTGCCACCTTGTTTCACCTTTCCTTCTGTTCAATGGCACAGCAATGCCCTTCAAGTGGTGCCAAGGGCAGGTGTCTATGCCGGTTACCCTGATACATGTCTGCCTGGCTGTAGTAGTGAGACATCCTATACTGGGGGATGATTCCAAGCAAAGGAATCTGCAGAAAAGCACCACAGGACTATCTCCTCAGGCAGAACAGGTGTTAGCAGTGCTTGACAAGATGAGCACTTCAAGGTCCTCTTCAGCTTATGTTCCCGTCCTCAGTTCTTACAGTCAGAGACTGGGAACATAACATCATAAAGCCATAGACTGTGTTTGGTGCATAGCCAGCAAAAACCCAAAATTCATCCACTTGGTGTTTCATACAATTATGTTCATAGATACTACTTTTGAGCTGACATCACTCATTACAGATATTTGCCCACAGCATCCTGCACATTGGAGACCTGCCAAGCTAAACACAACCTGTCCATTATGTACAAATTGTTACACTATCTGATTTGCTGCCTGCAGTGCTGGAATGACACCAAAGATGTGGCATGTTCATGGATGGGGAGTCTGTTTTCAACTTGGTGTGTCACCTGTTGTGCGGGTCTTATCCACAGGAAGAATCTTCCCAATCTAGCAGATATGACTCTCTCCAACCTTACAATGTCAGACATAATCTTAAACTCAATTGATAGGAATACGTCTAACCAAATCTATATATATAAAAGAGAACGTATGTATGTATGTATGTATGTATGTATGTATGTATGTATGTATGTATGTATGTATGTATGTATGTATGT
>JAJKFI010000050.1:293195-313050 GCA_029204185.1 Lerista edwardsae | reverse complement strand
ATTATTATTATTATTATTATTATTATTATTATTATTATTATTATTATTATTATATGCCTTACACTCTGGAAAGAAGTACTGTGGGGGTAAGGCCCCCCCAGCACCCCTACGAGTGGGGGTGCGAAGGGGGTGCCATGTAAAAATACTCAAAAACGCCCGATATCGGTGTCATATCCATAGTTTCCGGGTCGCCGAGACGAGCGGTGACACTTCCAATGCCGTTTGAGTCCAGGTTCGGCCCCCATCGGCATGGTGGGTAAGAAGGGGTGCAACATAAAATGCCCACCATGACCTGCTGGAACTCCTGGAGCGATGTGCACTAAACTTGGTACACATATGCCTTATGGTCTGGAAAGAAATACTGTGGGGGTAAGACACCCCCTACGCCCCAGGGGTGGGGGTGCAAAGGAGGTGCCATGTAAAAATACTTGAAAATAGTCTACATTGGTGTCGAATCCATAGTTTTTGGGGTTGCCGAGATGAACAGTGACGCGCCCTATGCCTTTTAAGTCCGAGTTCAGCCCCCCTCAGCATGGGGGGTGAAAAGGGGTGCAAGATACAGCGCTTGGAAATAGAATATCCGCAGCATGCTGATGGTGGCATAGAGGACCCCATTTGATTTCAGATTTCACAACTCCTCCCACTTCTAGAAATACTGTGGGGGTAAGACACCCCTAGCACCCCTAGGGTTGGGGGTGGGAAGGGTGTGACATGTAAAAGTAATAGAAAATGGCCAATATTGGTGTTGAATCCATAGTTTCCGGGGTTGCCGAGATGAATGGTGACACTCCCGATGCTGTTTAAAACCAAGTTCAGCCCCCATCAACATGGGGGGTGAGAAGGGGTGCAAGATGCAATGCTTGCTAACATGCCCTTGCCCCAGGGAAGCTCCCCAGTATACTTAAAGTGTTCTGGATATGATGCAGGCCTGCTGGCCTCATTCCAGCGCAATTTAGGATTGCACTCTGAATGGAAGAGAACTTACTTCTGAGTAGACACGCATAGCATTGCAGTGTAAGGCCTCAATCCTACTCTGGCCTTATCCTGCCAGAACTAGTGTTCTTTACAACAGTGTTTCTCAAAATGTATGTCAGGACCCATTTGGTGGGTTGCAACCAGTGGTGTCATTCTATAATTAACTACCGGAACGCAGGCGGGACTTACCCCTTGATTGACAGGGGCCCTGCGACGCGTCACCGCCTGCTGTTCCGCCGCAGAGGGCTTCTTCCAGGTGGCGCGCCCCTCCGCGGCTCTCCGCAGCACCTAGCGCGCCACCCAGGCAAGCGGGCACCCCCTCCGAAGCCAGGGGTGCCCGTGCGGGGCTCGGAACGGTGGCGACGCGTCAGACCCGCGCAGCCAATCAGGCGGTAAGTCCCGCCCACTGTTCCGTTAGTTCGTTATAGAATGACACCACTGGTTGCAACCTGATGTCAGGTGGGTTGCAGAAAGCTGGGAGCAGCCATCTTGGAAGCTGCAGACCTTACTCTTGCTATATTCCTGTTGTGTTAACAGTTTGAATTTTAAAGTGAGGTTTTTTAAAAAATTTTGTTTTTAGTTCAGTGCTTTTACATATTTTATCCTAATGTTGGTTTCTGTCAGGGATGTTTCATGGTTGTGCAATTGCTGTAGTCCAAGAATGCCAGTTTATATTCCAGGAGTGTCATTTGATCACATCACAATGACGGCACTTCCTGCTTGATGATGTCTCTGGTTCATGGCATTTCCAGTGGGTCCCGACATGAGTGCCATTCTAAAAAGTGGGTCTTGGTGCAAAAGGTCTGAGAACCTTGTTTGCTTTACAAGACCTTTCAAGGGCCTTTATGGTAACAGACGCCAGGGCGCAGTTGTGTGCTGTTGGGCTGCTTCTGTAAATGGCAAGAGGCATTGCGTGCATGGCAGCAGCCCTGGGAGGCTCTGCAGATGGTAGTAATTTAGTGGTCAGGGCAAGCCACTGATAGGGAGGAGGAGTAACAGGGCATTTTTGGGGAGGATCAGGAAGGGAGGAGTTGTGCACGCCGCGCTTTCAAAAGCTCCCTGCCCCTTTTCTCTGCTTTGGCAAATGGCTAATGTATGGTTTTTACTTACCTCTGGTTTGCTTTAACATGTTTGCTTTGCCCCATAACATGTAGTGTGTGCTCCACTGCTTGGTATGGTGTGGTGGGGGATAGGACTGGGCAGTAAGAATCATTTTTAAGAGCAGGTTCACCAAGAAAGAACTCAAAGGCTTACTTTACATAGAAATATCCTGAGCTATATATAAAATTATTTTTAATGACATTGTAGTTTCACACTGGCAGTTACGCACTGTGATGCTTGAACCACCCAGAGCGTATCATCTCCCTTTGATGCATCAAATCCATACTTGCTACATACCATTATCACGTTAATGAGATTATAATATTTAGATATGAATCTTGCTAGGTGAAACTGGTCCTCTGCTCTGTCACATATTCACTTGGAGTGCAAGCCTAACCTGGAGTTAGGTTGGCATAGTTAGGCAGGCAAAGTTTAGCCAGCACAAGAACCCCCATAAAGCATGTTTGGACCACTGTCTGAGTCGGGGGGGTGGGGTGGCACATGTCTGTATTATGACCTCTGTGATTCCAAGCGTGGTCCAAATATACTTGTGCCAGCTGGTCTAACTGTGCCGGCCTAACTCCAAGTTAGGATTGCGGTCTTAGTCTCTTCTGAAGCTCCACTTAGAGCAAACTGAAGCTGTGATCTCCTGACCTAGGGTTGCCAGTTTGGCAAAGTTTGGCTGGCACAAGGACACATTTAGGCCAGCAAAGTTTGGGTGGCACAAGGGCCACTGTAAAGCACACTTGGACCATTCTTGGAGTCAGAAAGGCCAGCACACAGATGTGCGCCATCCTCTCTGACTCCAAGAGTGGTCCGATTGCACTTTATGGTGGCCCTTGTGCCACCCAAACTTTGCTGGTCTAACTGTGCAAGCCTAACTCCAGGTTAGGATTGCACCCTAAATCTGTGTATCATTCTAAGGGTGCAATCCTAACCTATTTTCAAGCATCAGGGTAAGGTCAATGAAGCTCTGAAGTAGGGGAACACCTTGAGGATGTCTCCGTGACACCCCTCCCACTACAGGATGCAGCACTTGCCCCATGGGCTATGTCAGGGCTGGAAAGTTGGTTTGGGTTGTTCCCTAAGTCAAAATGGCCATCCTGTTGACTGCAGTGGAGCAATGCTGCTCTAAATGCAAGAATGTAAGCTTCAGCTAAATTGTTGATTTTGCTGCTACTGAACTGTACTAGTTATAAGCACATTACTTAAGCTTCCACAGTGCTGGAGAGAACGTCTGCTGAGTTGTTTATTCATAAATAAAAAGCCAAGTCTTATTTCTTCACAACAGGGATGGAAATGTGGGGGTAGTAATTCACAATCATATTGTTTGTGGGCAAGAGGCCAAAGTCTGAGTGCCTAGCTGTGAATTAATACAACATTGCTCTGAAGTGCCCTGACTGCAATTGCAAAATTATACTATAAAATACACTTTTTACTCTAGCCTTGTGGGGCTGTCAACTGCACAGTGTGCGCCATCACGTAGCATTTGATTTCTGGGCTGCAAAGTGATTTAAGCTCTGTCAAACAGAGCTGGAATGAATAGCCACAGAAAATGTCAACTCAGTTTGTTCCAGTCAATTGGTGTGTAGTGGGCGTGCATTGAAAAGCCGCCCCCAAATCGTGCATCACATGCTGCTCAAATAGGCTCCCTAATCCCCCAAGTGGCTTACCATGTAGTTTGGGGACATGCTGCATGAAAAAGGAGTCAGTCAAAATTCCAACTGGGTTGATGGAGCTCGTTGTGTGTTTCTCTGGATTGTGACCTGCTGTATCAGTAGTTCTGGGGGTGGTGAAGATGGGACTCTTCCTCTCCTGTAGCCATTTAGCCTCTGTAGCATCTCTTGCTGTATTTTTAGATGCAGAAAGGAACAGCAAGCAAAGGCCAATCCTGCCTTGGAAGGTGAAGACGAACATGTAATAGGAAGCATTGCCAGAAAATTTCAGCAGAGCACAGTTAATCAGGATGAAAACGGTGAGTGACTGAGGATCTGCTATCACTGAAAGCCAAAAGGGATGATTTTATTGACCATTTGGTTTGGTGTCTAATTTTGTTTTTTTAATTGTTAAAATTCCAGTTTATGTTAGGCACCTTTGGTGTTTCAGAGATAGATTCCTGTTCAGACTGATACTTCCATTGTTGTTGTTTTCCAAAATAAGAGCCTAGGAAAGATAGAGTGTGGTAGGCATCCATTCCTGTTTTCTGTTTTTCATTAAAAGCTCTAGATTTGTGCTTTCAATACGTAAATATATTAAAACATATCAGTTCCTGCTTGGTACATAACTTAAGCCATTACAAAATCAGCTTCAGATTCAGCCTCACACAGGAACTTTCAGACTCTATCAGTAAAGAACAACAAGAAGACTGACATTGTGGTGGGGCTGATCTTCCATCTAGTCTACTGTACTGTGTGTGTCTACTTTAACTTATTATTACTGTACAGCAACCACATCCCCGCTGACTTGCCTTCCTGTACTGCTCTCATTCCTTCCTCTTCAATGCGGTTGTCAGTAGCTTAACCTTCTTCACCTTCTGCCCTCTCTCTCCCCTGGTTTGCTATTGTTAAACAACCTTGCATCAGCATTGCTAGTCTGGTGCTCCTTTAAAATGAACAGTGAAAGGTGCCACCATTTCTCCAGCACCATCATTTCCACCATCATTTCTCCAGCACCACTCAAATGGAATTCACACCCTCTGACATTCCATGGAACTATGGTTTGATCATGGTTCCGTGCAACTCTCAGTAGCCTCTGGCTTGTGTGCTTTCCCACTCATAGTGGAGGAAATGATAAAATCCTGGTTCTGGAAGCTTAAAAACTTCTCACCTTGTGCATGAAGGGAAGTGAGAAACACATGAGCAGGAGACTCATGAATGTCACTTGGAACCAGATTTGGTTTTGCTAATATTGAATTTATTTTTATTGTGCTTGTTTCTTTTCATGAACTGTGTTCGTTCTTGGCTCTCGCCATGTCCAGGAACATGTCTCGGTGTCTTTGACACCGAGTCATCCACATTGTCTTTGAAATGCTGCTGGAGTTTGTGGAGTTTGTGGTGGAAGTATTTCTGTGTGCCAGTCAGGAATGTTTCCGCCTTGTACATCAGCTCTGTCGCCTCTGACTAGAATCTGGATGAGACGCACTCGGAGATGGTGTCTATGACCTCAGAGAAGGCTTTCTGGTATAACTCCTTCGGGCTGCAGAAAGGGGAAACATCTGTGACCTGTGCATCCCTGAAATGAGAAGGAACCTGCCTTTTCCTTGGGATTTTCGGCAGCACCAAAGACAGGGACTCTTGAAGTGGTGGTGACGTCGCCCCAGAAAGCGTAAAACTTGGTCCTGAACTCCGACAGAACTGCGCTTAGCGTGGAGATCATGGTTGTGGCCTCCTGGAAGTGAAGTGCTGTCTTTTGAAGCGCACTGTTGGTGGCGTCCACATAGCCAAACACTTTACACAGCAGAGAGAGGTGGAAAAAGAAGTCAAATGTTTTCATGATGTGGTAGAAGCCATGAGCCTTGAAACCCGCATCCGACCTCTCAGACTCAGTGAGTTCCTCCATCACCTCCATCAATTCTCAGAAGTTGGACAGGATGGAGGAGAGGGAATGGCAACGCACCGTCCAGCGAGTGGGACAGAAAGGGCGCAAATTCTTAGGAGCCACCATGTCTCCAGCCCCACTTTGAAAGCTCTTGAAAATGTGGTGTCTTTTCGGAGACTCACGGATGAAAGGGACGATCTCCTGAGAGGTTGAGCACATTGTGGCATCTGGGGATCTGCTTCACCAGGTCATGGATGGTCAGGCTCAAGGTGTGAGCCATGCAGTGCACAAAGAGTGCTCTCAGCTCCTCCACCCTCATTCTGGCCTGCACGCCTCTGAAGGCCCCTGCCATGTTGCGAGCTCCGTCGAAGCATTGCCCTCGGCAGTCCCTGGCTGGCAAATTGAGCCTGCGAAGGATGTCCAGTACAATGTTGAATATGCGACTTGGTATTGGTGGCGGAATGGAAGCCCAGGAACAGTTCCTCAACCTATATCCATCACAATTCTGAAGCAGATGGACAGCTGCTCCTGGATGGAGGCATCAGCGGTCTCGTTCACCATGATGGCATAATGTCTGGCCTGAACAATGCGAGAGACCAAAGAGCGGGCGACATGGTGGCTCATGATCTCCAACATCTCGTTGCTCACTTCATGGGAGCACCACTCAAATGAAGTGCACTGCACCCATCTCTTCAGGACGGGAGAGTCTTCGCATCTCAGCCTCAGAAGGTTGACAAGTTGCTGCTGTCATTGACGTGGCTGCGAATCGCCAAGCCCTGAGTGACCAGACACATCAGGGATGACAGTCTCTTCATCAGAGCTTCCCTGTTCTCCACCTTGGCGGCTCTCTGGGTGTTGGACATGAGAGAGGAGACTGTCACGCCGGAGCTCAGTGCTTTGGTCTTGAACAATGCCTCTCTGTGGCATTCAGACTGCTCATGTGTCCTGAATCTCTCCAGAGCCTTCCTCCAATTTCGGAAGCCCGTCTCAATGAACGACATTTGAAACTGAGATGCGAATGTCACACAGTTCTGATGGAATGCTGACTTACAGATGTGGCAGTGAACGTGGCATCCTTGGAACGTTCGTATTCCAGCCAGGGGAACGTCTGACTCCAACGAGCCTGGAAAGTCCTGACCCCCAAGCTGTGCCCTGGTGTCTGTGACAGCCGTGCACACTTCTGTCTCTTCTCTGGTTCAGGTGCAGGCTTGGCATCTCCTTCCGTGCAGTCAGGCACTGCTGCAGTATCTGTCTGAGATTGGCTCTGGCTCTGAGAGGCTTCGTGCCTCATCTCGGTATGAGTCTGCATCCCCGTCTGCATCTGGAATGTTTCTGCTAGACCTCCTCCTCTCTGTGTTTGAGACTGAGTCTGAAATGCAATGGCTTGACTATCTGTCTGTGTTTGGCTCTGACTGGTTTGTGCACAGCCTTCCCCCTGAGTCACAGAGGTGTCTGGTCTTCCACCTTGTGGATGCTCTGGTGAGGATGAGGATGATGGCACAGCTCCCCCAGACTGCCTTGGTCTCCTAATCACAAACCTATCCATTCTGGTTTCCCTGGAGAAACTACCCCAGTCCCAGGAAATTATATCAGCTGAATGTAGGCAGGTGTTGTTGCGTGTTTGTGCGCTGGCTGGCTCTAACCTTGTGCAAGGGTCCTTGGATGGCAGACCCTCCCAAAAGAAGTCCCTTCAGTCAGGAACTGGCAAGCAAGCAAACAATGTTCAACAAACACAACACGCAGAAGTGTGCTGTTTGTGCTGGGTGCGGGTGCAATTGTCCACCCACTAGCAGCCTGCAGTGGGCAGTTCTCAGGTGTAGCTTTGGGAAAGGGTCCTTGGACAGCAGACCCTCCCAAAAGGAGTCAGGAGCTGGCAAGCAAGCAAGCAATGTTCAACAAACAGAGCGCGCAGAAGTGTGCTGTTTGTTCTGGGTGCGGGTGCAACGGCCCACCCACTAGCTGCCAGCACTGGGCAGTTCTCAGGTGTAGCTTTGGGAAAGGGTCCTTGGACAGGTGAAACCCTCCCAAAAGGAATCAGGAGCTGGCAGGCAAGCAAGCAAGCAAGCAAGCAAGCAATGTTCAACACAACAACCCACAAAAGTGTGTTTGTCTGTGTGCTCGGTGCAGGTGCAATTCCACCCATTCTCTGCACTGTGGCAGTTCTCAGATGTAACATGGTGCAAGGGTCGAAAACATCAGACCCTGGCTCCCGTGAACTGCAAAACAAGTCAACACAACAACCCACAAGTTCTGAAAATCAAGCAGGTGGAGCCGTTTCGGCCTGCCTGCATCAGAAAAGCTCGCAATCATTCTGCTACCGAACCCCCTGAACCCCATGCTCTGAATGCAGCGGGATGCGTGGGAAGCCTTTTAAGTATGCTTCCGAAGTCTCGTGATTCCTGAGAAGTCAGCCAGCCAATCAGGAATCTGGTAGAGGAAGGCGGTACTATGGGGATGCAGAGGCATCCCATTGGCTCTCCCTGCTCCACCTTCCTTCGCTGATTGGGTGAGCCGCACCGGACACCACCCAGCAGCCTGCGAAGGACAGCGGACAAGCGCCAGCAGGAAAAATGGCGTCGCCAGCAATAAAAATGGCGTCGCAAGCTTCAATTTTCCCCCTAAGTCTGTGCAGGTCAGATTTGTGTGGGTGCTGCCTGAGGTGGGTGCTTGCTTGAACGTGAGTGCTCTGCCCCCACGGGGGAATCATGTGTACACCCGAAGTCCCGCAGCCCCGTCAAGTTGGCGCCTATGGTTAAAGGTATAGGGCTCAGTCCTCCATTTTATCTGGTCCCACTGATCAAGACCCACCTAGCTTTACTGGACGTAAAAAATGTTTCACTTTACCAGCCCCTCAAGCCTCTGTTTTTATCCTTTTTACTTGTGGGGTGGGTGGGAATTTATTGAGCTTCACATTCATAGGACTGGGACCACTCTGGTGGCCTTGGATCCTTTTTTCCTGGCCTTTGCCATGCTATGGGAGAGTTTTGTATATACATACTGTACATATTTACACGTGCCCGTAAGAAAGGGTGCTTCTTAGCATGTGAAGAGTGCCTCTCTCTTTATATTAGAGCACCACCTGTTTTCAGCTCCTTTGCTCACTTCTGGAAAGCCATGGCCAACTGCCACTAGGCAAAGAGAGCCGTGAGTAGAAAAAGTTTCGGAACCACTGCCAGGGGCACCGACTTGCCGTCAACATTGGGGGGACCGACAGCCATGTCCCTGACGTTGGTGTGGCCACGCCCCCTGATGTGAGGGATGGCTGTAGATGACAGGGGACGTGGTCAGGCGATTACAGGAGGCTCTCACTTGACCACGCCCCCCGTCATCACCGCGGACCAGCCTCAGCTCCTTTGCAAGGCAGCCCCTTCTCCGAGATGGCACGGCCATGGCATGATCACAGCACGGCATGGCTCTCGGAAGGGGCTGCCTTTGCAAGGCAACCCTGCCCCCTTCCAAGACCCAGACCATGGATGCCCATCTTGGCCTTGGAAGCAGCTGCTCGTGGCACCCGCTTCCGTGGACGGAGAGGGCGAGCAAGCGGTAGGTCATCCACCCCGGCTTCGGAAGCAGCTGCTCGCGGCACTCACCTCCACAGACCGGCCTCGGCTGCTTTGCAAGGCAGCCCCTTCTCCGCGTCCCAGACCGTGGCGCCATCGCAGCATGGCACGGCTCTCGGAAAGGGCTTCCTTTGCCAGGCAGCCCCGCCCCCTACTTCAAAAAATATTGAAGTAGAATGCACTTTCAGGTGACTGCCTGAGGGCTTTCCTTCTCTTTATAACATTTGCTCATCACGCATCAACAGTTCAAACCTTTGCCAACCTGCCATTTAATTTCCCTGTCGACAGAGAACAAGCTGCATGTTATTATCCTTGTTTGAAGGTGTAAGTATCATACAACATCAAAAACCTTTATTCTCTCTCTGGAGATTGCTATCACAGTTCTGGATTGTGAAATCATTTCATAAATTATCTCTTTAGTGGTTGAGGCAGCTACCGAATTCCCTGATAACATCTGAGAAATGGCCTAGTTTCTATCAGTCACATGGGGTTCATTCTGACCTTCAGAAATATACACCTTCCTGCTTCTTTTTACAGAGAATTCAAAGAGTGTCTCTAAGGAAATTTTGCAAATTAAATTTACATGAAAATGAAAACATCTACAAATAAAACGTGTGAAACACTGGATATGGCAAGTTTTATTGGCTGGGCCGTCTGGCAATTGTGGCTTTGTTACTGATGATCCAGGTAATCCAGATAAATTGATTCTGTTTGAAACCAATTTAAGAAGCTGTGGGAGAGCCATCCCCCAGCTCTCCTGGGCACCACCATCTTGAATTGCATGAGATCTTGCACATGATTCAAGACGGCAGCACACAGGAGAGCCGGGATATCCTGCAGTGCCGCTGTGAGTTTGCCATGGCACCCATGAGTGCCTGTGGCACAGTTTGGGAACCACTGGGCTACGTAGATAGAGAGGAATTAAAGCCCAAACTTTAATTGCAGGGAATTTGGTATGATGCCACAAAAGTCATGCCGACTTTCAGCACTGATATTGTCAAAGCATGCAGATTTTCACTTCCTATCTCTTTAACTGTTGAGTGAAAAGAGAAAAAAAAAACCTGACCACTGCTTAAAAAGTCATACTACAAGAAACAGTCTGAAATATTTTCTGCTTTGTTTCAGGAAACAAAATACATTCCTGCTTTAGGAATGAAGACTAGTGGCCCAACCCCATCCAACTTTCCAGGGCTGATGCAGCCATGCCCACGGGGCATGCACTGCACCCTGCTGTGTGTGTGTGTGGGGGGGGGGCAGTCACAAATGCCTCTGCAAGGGAACCTTGCCTGCATTGGCACTGGAAAGTTAGATGGGATTGGTTCCTAAAAGAACAATAGTAAATGGATTCATTCCTCCACCCCCAAGTTGATTTAGAAAATATTTCCAAAATACAATTATATTTGGGGCATGAACTAAAAATGTGCACAGTATGTAATTCATAAACAGCACAGTCCTAACAATGCTCTGAGTACGTTTGCTGCCATAAAGTACTTCACAGCTGCTTGGGAGCTGTCTGGGCCAGCACACGGACATGCACTGGTCCAGCAGTGTCAGACCTGTGCCGTGACAAGGTGAGTTTGTGCTGGCCTGGGCCGGCTGGCACAGGGGGTGTGGGAGGGTGGCGAGAAGAACGAATGGCCATGTTTTGGGGCAAGGGGTCCAGGAGGCAGATTGGGCCCAGGGACATGGGACTGGCCTGGGTAACCCACATCAGATCCTAACCAGTGATGTCATGTGGCCAGGATGCTCCAAAACGCCATCCCGGTTGTTCTGTGTAAGGGCTGGCCCCGCCCACTGCAGTCGTTGCTGCTGCGCGCCCCTGCTATATGCGAATGGGGCTGGCAGCGATGAGACGCCGTGCGCTGTTTTGCCCGCCTGCCCTCCCCTGCACTTGGTTTGCTCCAAAATGGAACTATTCCGGGCACAGGGAGGCGTGGCCGGGCTCCGCGGGGGGGGGGTAAACTGCCAATCAACCGTGCATCCCGGTGGCTACTTCCTGCGTTCAGGATGTTAGCGCAGGTAGATCCCACCACTTATCCTAACACCTGTCCTTGGTCCAACTGGTGTTACACGGGCCACTCGGATTTGCACCCATGAAATTGCAGGTGCAGATCTGAGAAGCCCCGTAGTGCTGTCTGGTGCATGACACTGGGAAAGGGGAATAAAATCCAAGTTGCACATCAACTTGCTCCTAACCTGCACTGCATACACAGCACAGGCTCTTCGTCCCGCCTGTTCCAGCACAGGTTAGGACTGAGCCCTAAAAACGTTTATATCAGAATTCAGGTAATTACCAGAAGTCTCTATTTAGAAAGCTGTTGAAACTTAGCCCATTCAATCCTGAGTTCAGTAGATATTACTGAATTGCCTTGTTAACCCAGGAAGATTTTTTTTAAATTGTTTCTTTGTCTCGTTTAAGCTACATAGAAAACAAATGTAATGGTAATCGCAGAAGAATAGCTCTTTAGTAACAAACAGGCAACGCACTTGATATGGCAATTCACACATTTACACAAGCACTCATCATTTTGAAAAGTAAGTTCTTTGCTTGCTGTATCTTTTTTTCAGAAACCTCTGAAAACTAAATGATTTGATTTTGGCCAAAAAGGATGGTAGCAAGAAAAGCAGGAAATGGCAAAATCACCAAAGAAGACAAAAACAGGTATTCCAGTGATGGTGAGAAAGACCTACTTCTGCATATTCAAAAGCACTGAGGCTGAAGTTCATCTGTATTAACTAACTGCACTGACAGAAACAGACCTGGATATGGTTACTTATGCCTTGTTGACACCCTGATCGGAATATTGTAACATATACCATTTGGGCTGCAGTCTTTAGACAGTGTGGAAACTACAATAGTATGGAATGCAGCCACTGACTGGTGCCAGGAGCAGCAACCATGTTAAAACATCTGCAGTGGTTACTTCTATGCTTCTTTGCACAATTCAGAACGCAATCCTAACCAGGAGTTAGGCTGGCACAGTTAGACCAGCAAAGTTTGGCCGGCACAAGGGCAACCATAAAGTGCATTTGGACCACTCTTGGAGTCAGGGAGGATGGCACACATCTGTGTGTTGGCCTCTCTGACATCAAGAGTGGTCCAAATGAGCTTTATGGAGTCCCTTGTGCCGGCCAAACTTTGCTGGCCTAACTGTGCCGGCCTAACTCCAGGTTAGGATTGTTCCCTCAGAACCTGTCTTTCTGGTTAAGTAAAATTCTAATTCCTTCCCAGCACCACAGTTATTAATACGTATAATAATTTACCACAGAGACACTGTGATCATGTCTGATTGCCTCACATAAACCATTTAGCTGACATCAATGTTGCCACTTACGACAAGATACAGAATCCCCATAAGAAATGCTTTCTTTTTGTCTTATAATTTTTCATCCTGGCCTGGCTGAGCTCTTCCTTGCCTTTTCATGTAAGTGTGCATTTAGCCATTTAACTTTATAAGTATTTTTTGCCTGTAAACCGCTTTGTGAACGTCTGTATTATTTTGTTGGAATAAATATGATTGATTTAGCCGTTAACAAAAAGGAACAAAAACAGACAATTCCTTCTTGGCAATAGTGCCCTACCGTTTGTATAATCTTTTGCTTTTTTCTGTGAAGGATTTGCATTACCTCACCCCTAGAATGTGTGCTCCTTTTATTCTGGTGTACTGTAGTGGCTTAGCGTGTGAACCAAAAAATTCTCAATTGCCATCTCACTTCAGGTTATATTAGGCGAGTCTTCTTTCAGCCTTTGTCCTTCAAAAACAGTGGGAGGAAAATACTGATGTAATATCAGGGTTTTTCTAAAGGTTGCTCAGCTGCCGGGCAGCTCAATCCGAAACTACGTTGTAACAAGCAGGCCATCCAATGTAGGCTGGGAGGCTGCTGGAGGCTGCCTTGGAGTAAGGGGATATTCAGGGCAGTGATGTCATGCAGGGGGTACGCGGGGATACGCGAGTACCAGTTTCTAGGATTACAGCTGGCCCCGCCCATTCGCCAGCCCACTCGTCGAATCCGCCCTCTGCAACATTTGAATTTCCTGCATGTTTTAGTTGCCTGCATGTTCTCAGAGCCAGGCAGGCAGGCAGGCAGCGAGCAGAGCCTTTCCTTTCCTTGCCACTGAAAAATGAGTTGCTCTGGGGTTTTAACATGATGCCAGGCCTCCTTAACATGTTCTGGGGGGTGCTGTGGAATACTATTGCAACTGTTGGGTCAGTTTAAAATCATCTGAGGCCTCAAAAAGGGCTTTTTTCATGTCACTTCCTGCCACGACATCACTTCTGGCTTATGACGTCACTTCCGGTGGGTGGGTCCCGACACGTGCCAATCAAAAGTGAGTACCCGTTCTTAAATCATTTAGATGACACCACTGATTCAGGGGTGATCCTGGGGGGTGGGGAGCAGTTGGTGCCCAGGGGCACACCTTGAGGAGTGATAGATAACCTATAAAACCCTTAAGGCAGTGATTCCCAAATTGTGAAGTGTGGTTCCCCGGGGACCCCTGCAAACCAGACAGTGGAGCTGAAGAATCCTCGCAAAAACCCACAATGTATAGGATTGTAGCCCTACTGGGGAGCCACCAGTCCAAAAAGTTTGGGAGCCATCATGCTTAAGGGTTTGGGAGATGGAAAGACTTTTTCCCATTTAAAATCTGCTTGTCCTGTGAGATTATCATGAATGGCCCAATTGCAGGTGCCATCATCTATGACACTCTTTTCCCATTGAGATCAGGACCTCCCCCCACTACAGGCATTGCAGAGGAGAGTTAAAATGTTATTCTTTCGGCTGACAGTTCATTGATTATTGCTACTTCTTAGTTATTTGGTTTTGGATTATGCTGCTCGTTTATCTTAAATTGTTGAGGATTTTGATTTGATCTTCAATTTTTTTTCTTTTCAGTTCCACTTTGATGTTGTATAATGCTTTAAATTGTGTTGTGAATCACTTTGAGCTGCTCATTGGGCTTGGAAAAGGGCGCTTAAAATACTGTACCTATACATAAATAAATGGCTGGGAATAACCTGAGTATGAGATTCTCCAGACAGACAAGTGCAGGTGTTAATGGCTGCAGATGGAAGAAATGTGACCCTCCCCCCCCCACAGCCTCCTTTTTTAGGGAGCACCCATGGATAGGTGTGGCCTTGAGTCTCCTACAAAACTGAGCAAATACTGCGCCAATATTTCTTCATATGTAAGATGTGAAGGAATCTGCAGCCCAGCCTTCCAGCACTGAAATAGTTCCCCTCCCCCATGGTGCTTTGGAGAGCCGTGTGAGAAGCAGAAATGGGCAGGTGTAGCTTTTCCCAGGCTGCAGCTGTAATGACTGACAGGAAACGGTTCATCAACTGAATTTCCTCCTGCCGTGCACCTGGTAAAGTTACAGAAAGACTGTTAGGGGAGAAAAAAAAACCTGGCAACTCTGCTTTTCTGAAAGGAAAGGAGAAGCTCAGAGGCAACTTCTTTGCATATTATTTGCAAATGCATAAAACTTTGGTTGTAGCCCAAAAAACAAAAGAGAACCATTTCCTAGTCCAGTGAGGGACATACCAAAGGAAGTTTCTTCACACATTTTCTTACTAGGATGTACAGTGTATAACCTGCTGCTCTGTACAAAGGGTGTCTGTGCTGTGAAGTAAGGCACAGTGGATCACTTCACAGGTGGCAGGTTGGCCCCATTCAGGATCAATCTTTGAGGAATCACCAGAACACGCACTATCAATGGTTCCCCCGTAATGGAGCCTCAGTTCCTGAGGTTTCCAAATGCCTCACCTGAACCAGCTCTAGAACACCCCCTTCACCCTAAGATGAATCTAAGAACCTAAGGCCAAAATGTAAACAAACTCACTTTTTGAGCTCATTTTGAGCTACTTGGGAGCAGAGGGAATCATAGTCTCTGGATCAGGACCAATCTAGATGCAAAAACTGGGTGCAGCACCTCTGACAGGTGGAACAGCCCTCTTGCAAGAGATTCTCTAGAACTAACTCCCCTGCTTTCTTCCTTGTCTCCCTGTTCTATCTCCATTCCCAGCCCTCTGTTCTTGGACATTGCTTTGGCTATTAGGAATGGTCTAACCTGCCTCTCCATCCCATTCCACTCCATCTGCAGTCCACTCCTGCCTTAGCATGCCAGCCAAAAACTTCTGAACTGTAGTGGTTCCTTTGCCTTCCTTGGGCAACAGGGAGATGACAGTAGCCCTGTCTCCATTCCCTCAGGATAGCTTGCAAAGGCAGGCAGGCAGGCAGGCCACACGGCCCCATGCTGTTTCCTCTCTTCCATTCCTAATAGAAAAGAAAGGAAGGGAAATAGGCTTGAAGAAGGAAGAAACAAAATGCCATGGGTTTGCCCTGTTCATGTACATTTGCAGACATGACACAACCTCATCCCATCGTCACATCTCCATGGATGTTCAGATCATTACTGAGAGCCTGAGCATGGTCAACTTTCTAAGGACAGTAAGAGGAAATAATAATCTGTACCACTTCCCATCCCTGTAATGATCAGGACTATTGTGATGTGTTTCCCCCCTCTTTCTTGCGTTTCTGCAGTTTGGGGTATCTCTTTAATACCCAAAAGATCCTGTGGAGGTTAAGCAGCTTAAAAGCTACTAGGACATCCTTTGCAAGCAGCCTTTGTCCTTTGTTACTCTTGCTAACTTGACCAAAAGGCACTTTTTCAAGTGGTGCTCTTCTTATATTTAGCAGGAGGAAAGTAATTGTCCCTCTTCACCTCTGCGCAGTGTCTTTTCTAGTGGCTGTCGCTGGTGGCGTTCCGCATTTTTTTTAGATTGTGAGCTCTTTTGGGACAGGGAGCCATTTCACTTTATTATTATGATTTGCCTGTAAACCACTTTGTGAAGTTGGTGTTGAAAAGCATGTATAAATACTTTGATTGATTGATTGATTGATTGATTGATTGATTGATTGATTGATTGATTGGAAAAGTCATTATTCCCCAAACAGGTGCTGGATGTGGATTCAGCTTCTTTTCCTGTCTGTAATAGCTACACTTCTCTTCAGGGAATGACAGCCCCATGCTAAATCCCCACGTGGCATCCAGAGACTTCTTTGGGATAAGTCCCATAGCTGCTATAGGCAACTGGAACCTGTGTTCCAGGGATGTGTGCATTAACCATTAGTCATTACTCCCCCTGGACAGCTTTCAGCAGATATGCAGCAGAAAGTTTCTAGGTGATGTTGTATATACTACAAGACCAGGATGTTCATGCTGGTCAAAAACTTCAATATATTTTAAAGAAAAGGAAGGACATCTTCTTTTGCTAGTGTTAAATGCAATTTGTGCTAGAAAAAGTGCCCCATATTTGGACCTCTTCTCCCAAGCCTCTCATGCTCAACAATGAAGGTACTGTCACATCTCTGGCATTGTCTCTTTTGCAGTAGACCATAGTTGATGGGAGTGTCTGAGGGTTAAATACTTCCCACATCCATTCTTATTTTAGCTCAAGAGTCAAAAAGTCAAGAAATGATCTACTTTAAAAAAATCTGCTTCAAAAGAAATAACATAGGTCAAGTGAGCCTTGTATAGAGCAAAAATAATCTCAAATCTGTTGCAATATAAATCCCACAATTCTTCAGGAAATTAGAACCAGTGAACACAATAAAAATGCCAGAAATTAAGATCTTCAACTGGAAAACCCTTATTGTCATCATTAGTCCTCACTCTGTTGTCCTTGGTAGGGAGGTGGAAAGTGACTTTTTGACAGAATCTCCAGGACACAAACTAATATTCAAAATTATTTCATGAATCATTCATTTTCTTTCAAAATGCATGTGCAGTGTTGAATGTGATGGAAAAGATGGCATTATAACTCATAAATTCATCTAGTTGATTGAACAATAGCTAGTATCTTTTAAAATATTTGTTGTTGTTGTTGTTGTTGTTGTTCAGTCGCTAAGTCGTGTCCGACTCTTCGCGACCCCATGGACCACAGCACGCCAGGCCTCCCTGTCCTCCACTAGCTTCCGGAGTTCGCCCAATTTCATGTTCACCGCTTCGGTGACACTATCTAACCATCTCATCCTCTGCCGCCCCTTCTCCTTTTGCCTTCCATCTTTCCCAGCATGAGGGTCTTTTCTGAAGAGTCCTCTCTTCTCATCAGGTGGCCAAAGTATTGGAGCTTCAGCTTCAGGATTTGTTCTTCCAGGGAGCAATCAGGCTTGACTTCCTGTAGGATTGACCGATTGGATCTCCTTGCAGTCCAGGGGACTCTCAAGAGTCTTTTCCAACACCATAATTCAAAAGCATCTATTCTTCGGCGCTCTGCCTTTCTTATGGTCCAGCTCTCACATCCATACATTGCTACTGGGAAAACCATAGCTTTGGCTATGCGAACCTTTGTTGGCAGGGTGATGTCTCGGCTTTTGATTAAGTTGTCTAGGTTCGCCATAGCTTTCCTCCCAAGAAGTAAACGTCTTTTAATCTCATGGCTGCAGTCACCATCTGCAGTGATCTTGGAGCGCAGGAAAATAAAGTCTGTCACTGCTTCCATTTGCTCCCCTTCTATTTGCCAGGAAGTGATAGGAGTGGTTGCCATGATCTTAGTTTTTTTTTAATGTTGAACTTCAAGCCAATTTTTGCACTTTCCTCTTTCACCCTCATCAGAAGATTCTTTAGGTCTTCCTCACTTTCTGCCATTAGAGTGGTATCGTCGGCATATCTGAGGTTGTTGATATTTCTCCCAGCAATCTTGATTCCAGCTTGTGAATCATCCAGCCCTGCCTTCCTCATGATGTACTCTGCATATAAGTTAAATAAGCAGGGTGACAGTATACAACCTTGCCGTACTCCTTTCCCAATTTGAACCCAGTCGGTTGTTCCATGTCCAGTTCTAACTGTTGCTTTCTGATCCGCACACAGGTTTCTCAGAAGACACATAAGGTGGTCTGGTATTCCCATCTCTTCCAGAACTTGCCTCACTTTGTTGTGATCCACACAATCCAAGGATTTAGCATAGTCAATGAAGCAGAGGTAGATGTTTTTTCTGGAACTCTCTTGCTTTCTCCATGATCCAGCGAATGTTGGCAATTTGATCTCTAGTTCCTCTGCCTCTTCGGAAACCAGCTTGTACATCTGGTAGTTCTCGATTCACATACTGCTGAAGCCTAGCTTGTAGGATTTCGAGCATCATCTTGCTAGCATGTGAAATGAGTGCAATGGTGTGGTAGTTTGAACAATCTTTGGCATTGCCCTTCTTTGGGATTGGAATGTAAACTGATCTTTTCCAGTCTTGTGGCCACTGCTGGGTTTTCCAAATTTGCTGGCATATGGAGTGGAGCACTTTGGCAGCATCATCTTTTAAGATTTTGAGTAATTCCACTGTAATGCTGTCACCTCCACTAGCTTTGTTGTGAGTGATGCTTTATAAAGCCCACTTGACTTCACACTCCAGGATGTCAGGTTCGAGCTCAGTGACTGCACCGTTGTGGTTATCAGGAACATTTAGATCCACCTTATATAGTTTCTCTGTGTATTCTTGCCACCTCTTCTGAATCTCATCTGCTTCTGTTGGGTCCTTGCCGTTCTTGTCCTTTATTGTGCCTACCTTAGCATGAAATTGTCCTTTGACATCTCCAATTTTCTTGAAAAGATCTCTAGTCTTTCCCATTCTATTGTTTTCCTCTATTTCTTTGCATTGCTCATTTAGGAAGGCCATCCTATCTCTCCTTGCTGTTCTCTGGAAATCTGCATTCAGTTGGGTATATCTTTTCCCTTTCCCAAGGCTTTTGGCTTCCCTTCTTTCCTCAGCTATTTGTAAAGCCTCGTCAGACAGCCACTTTGCCTTCTTGCATTTCTTTCTGTTTGGGATGGTTTTAGTTGCTGCCTCTTGTACGATATTACAGAGTTCTTCAGGCACTCTGTCTACCAAATCTAAGCCCCTAAATCTATTTGTCACCTCCACTGTATATTCGTATGGGATATGATTTAGGTCATACGTGGAGGGCCTAGTGGTTTTCCCTACTTTTTTCAGTTTAAGCCTGAATTTTGCAATAAGAAGCTCATGATCTGAGCCACAGTCAGCTCCAGGTCTTGTTTTGACTGCCTGTATAGAACTTCTCCATCTTTGGCTGCAAAGAATGTAATCAATCTGATTTTGATGTAGACCATCTGGTGAAGTCCATGTGTACAGTTCCCTTTCATGGATCACTGCCTTGTCGTGGCGAAGGGGCTTGAGTAGCTCAATGAAGCTGTGAGCTATGCCATGTAGGGCTACCCAAGATGGACAGGTCACAGCAGAGAGTTCTGACTAAACGTGGTCCGCTGGAGAAGGAAGTGGCAACCCACTCCAGTACTCTTACCAAGAAAACCCCATGGATTACAGAAGAAAAAGGCTAAACGATATGACACTGGAAGATGAGACCCTCAGGTCGGAAGGTGTCCATTATGCTACTGGGGAAGAGCAGAACACGAGTACTAGTAGCTCCAGAAAGAGTGAAGTAGCTGGGCCAAAACTGAAAGGAAGCTCAGCTGTGGATGTGTCTGGAAGTGAAAGGAAAGTGCGATGCTGCAAAGAACAATACTACATAGGAACCTGGAACGTCAGATCTATGAATCAAGGCAAGCTAGATGTGGTCAAACGTGAGATGTCAAGGCTGAACATCGACATCCTGGGAGTTAGTGAACTAAAGTGGACAGGAATGGGAGAATTTAATTCAGATGACCATTATAT
>JAJKFI010000050.1:225835-283195 GCA_029204185.1 Lerista edwardsae | reverse complement strand
AGGGCTTTCGTTTGAATTCTTTTGATTTGATATGGTAAGTGCGCTGGTAAGGAACTGGACTAGGAAGATTCCTCAGTGACCTTGACCCAGTCACTTACTCTCAGCCTCACCTACCTCACAAAGTTGTTGTGTGGACAAAAGGAGGGGAGGCCTATATATCCTACCCTGAGCTGCTTGGTGGAAGGAAGGTATACACATGTGAAACTTAAAAGTTCCAAAAAGGACAAAATGCAAAAGAGGCTGCCACTACTACTATCACTAATAATCAATCACAAATCCCCCCATTTGAAAAACTTCATTCTCTGCCTCTCAGAATCTTTCTACAAAGAAAGGAAGAAATTCTTTTTTCAGTATGTTTAGACAGGAAAAAAAAATCAGACCTCAATTTTTGTTTATTCATTTGTTTCTTGGTGTACTGCTGTTAAAAAGCAAATGCATATTACAAATTTGGGGCATGGCATTTTAATATCATGGAGGTAAGCTTTAAGAAGTATGATTGATTGAGAAGATTTAAGGCCCAATCCTATCCAACTTTACAGTAGCCACAGTGCAGCCCTTTTTTCCCTTACCTTGAGTAGGCCTCTGAGACTGCCTCCCCACTGCAGGACATAGCCTGCACCCCCTAGCATGGCTGCATCAGTACTGTAAAGTTGGATATGATTGGGCCCTTAGTTTTATGAGCAAACTGTAATGCTATCAACCAGATCAAAAAATGGAGACACAAGTTAAGGGCGCAATCCTAACTGGGAGTTAAAGTGGACCCAGTTAGGCCAGCAAAGTTTGGCCAACACAAGGGACACTATAAAGCACATTTGGACCACTCTCCGAGTCAGAGAGGCCAACACAGAGACGTGTGTCATCCTCCCTGACTCCGGGAGTGGTCCAAATGTGCTTTACGGTGGCCCTTGTGCCAGCCAAACTTTGCTGGCCTAACTGTGCCAGCCTAACTCTGGGTTAGGATTGTGCTCTAAATTAACTAAACTTGTGTAGAATTGTGCTTTATCCACCTTGTTTAACCACACTTTCAATAAGATAGCGGCCAATTTTTCTCCCTTCTTCAGTAGACATAGCGGCTTTCCAGAGCAGCAGTGAAACTCCTCCTGAAAAAGAAATACCTATTTATTGCTTTAGAATGTTGAATGTGTTTTTCAAAATGACTTATCAACGTATCAAAGAACGGTAACAAAGAATATTCATTAAAACTCCAAAGGAAAAAAAATGTGAAATATATCAGTAGCGTTATCTGACAGAAAAGTGTTTTTCAACCATTGTCCCACCATGTACCACTTTTCATGGTCTAACTATCTTAAGTACCACCGTAACAACATTATCATCACCACCACCAGTTACTTCCAGTTTTGGAGGCCAGATGCAAAACTACAAATAAGGGTAAGAGGCTCAGAGCAAGCGGGAAAGCTTTTTCAAGCATGCGACAATTGAATTCTGGAGCTCTGCCTGCTGAGCCAAGTCTCCTATTACCAAGTTGGTAGTATTACATTGCGATATCCCTGCTGGGTGATGGGTATTACCTGGGAGCTGCACATACTACTGGACAACACCTCAGGAATCACCAGCGGTATGGGTACCACCAGATGAAAAATGCAGTGCTAGTGCAAAATAATAATTCTGTATAGAAGAATAAGAAGGAAACCTAGATATCATCAATGCCATTGTTGTTGGGTAACTTGGAGCACAATCCTATACCTGTATTGTGCCAGCGCGAGGCTCTTGCACCAGTCCAGCGCTGTCACAAACATTCTGTCAAGCGCATCTACACCAGCAAGTCAGGCGCTGGACTGGTGCAACAGTAGCATTGGCGCACAGGCCCCACCGTGCTCGTTAGCAGCACCAGCAGCGCTCGGTCGGTGCAGGACCTTGCCGAGCGCATTCCAGAAGCATGCCGGGGGGGTAAAAGGGGTGGCACAGTGGGTGGCGATGGGGGCAGCAACACACGATGGCCGCAGTGCCACAACCTAAATCTGTCCCTGGCAAGGGCAGCCCCAATTCAGGCCTCTACTGTGCACATTCACCTGCAAAACAGCAGGTACAGATCCGAGCAGCCCCATTGGCCTGGCTGGGGCTTACCCAGGAGCAAGGGGAAAACCTCCCCTTGCCTTGCACCGAACTGCTAGACTTAGGATTATGCCAGCCTTACTATGTTGGCGTTGCTTAGGATTGGGCTGCCTTAGATATGAAAAAAATATATTTCAGGTGATATCTGTCAGGCTGCAGAAAAAGCCTTAAAGGAATTTTTATGGCTTTAAGGAATTGAGTTGTGGATTGAATGTAAGTGACAGCTATCAGGTGGATCAATCACCCACCTGAGGGGAATCACTGTTGAAGTAGCATAAAAAGCAGTGTGAGGTGAAGCTAACTTCAGCTAGCTAACTACTAGCCCCTAGCCTAGCAAGCCAGCTAGTCTAGGTAGTACTAGTTAATACTAGTCAGCTTGAATATGCTAGTCAGTAAAGAATGTTAACCACTATGTTTGTTAGTATAGTAGAGTATCTCTGCTAAAGTCATTTTAGTAAGGAGAAGTGAGGACTTTACATCAGTGTATCTTGGTATGTCATCTCAGTTAAGTACTTTTTGTGAAGATACAAAGAACTGCTTGGGAATATGCTGCAAGTAACTATCTAATCAAGTATTTTTCTACGTTTTTCCAACTGTTGTATGAACTGTACTTTCTTTGCTGCAAACTGCATTCCTTTTGTTTGATTCCCTCAAGGAATCCTTATTTTTCTATAAAGATAAGCCTTAACACTTCTGCATTGTGGATTTTGCCTTTATTTGGTCTCAGTCAAGAACATAGTGCTTTTGCTGGTTGAGCAAGCAGGTTCTCCTAAACTCTGCCATTGTGTACTTGTAGGGCTTATGCCACTATAGGCTGACTATAGGGACTAGCAGTCCTAATAATACCTAGGTTTAAAGTGAGTGGCAGGAGGAAAGACTACGTGATACCACCCATTTATTAAAGAAACAAACCAGTGATTAAGTACAGGATGCCCATTGCCTTAAGGCAACGAATAAATAGTGCCCATCAACCAGGGCGGTAGTATAGACAGCCGCCAAGTATTCCTTTGCCCAGATAAAAGTCTGAGTCTAGAACTGAAAGTCTAATGGGAAGTTATATTAAGCATTCATATGAAGTGGACCCTAACCCATTCTCCATCACTGTTGGCACCATGTTCAGCAAAGGTGATGAGCCACTCATCTTGGTGGAGCAGGATACAGCTATGATTTGCCCGTCAGCTGTCCTAACCATTAATAAATTTGCATGATTAGAATGACTCAGAAGCTGACTACAGTTGTTACTCAGGTTCAGTTCCAATGCACGTGTTAAATATAATACACCTATGTTTGTGCTGTAAGAGGCAAGGATGTTAAAGGCTAGCAGAAGAAGAAAAAATAAGGTACAATTTTCAGTAACTTGGCTACAAGTTTGCATAGTACTTTGCCACATAATGGTCCTGTGTAACAAAATTGCACCACTGGGGCAGGTGGTAGTTGTGGGGGGGTGGGTAGATTTTTATATGGTGTTATAAGGCATATAATTTATGAGTTGGGTTATATATACATAAGGTAGGCCCCCGTATCTGCAGATTCCATATCAGTTATCCATGGTTTGGGGTCCCCCTTACTTTCCTTTATTTTAACTTTGGGTTGCTAAAAAACCTTCAGGGTGCGGGCACGGGATAACCCTATATTTAATATAGGTTCCCCTTTATCCACTGTTTCAGGTATCCGGTGGGGTGGGGGTGGGGGAACCTATCCCCTGTGGATACTGGGGCATGCCTATATATTCCAACATATGATAAATTTTGTTTGCAGATTTTTTTAATTTAGTACCATTGATTTTGTTTATATGATTGCACTGAAGTTTCTTTGAGGCAGGCATCTCGTTGTAATGTAAAGAAATACAACATTTAACGAAATATGAGGTTATGAGTGCATGCAGGCATAACTTCATTCGAGCAGTGAGCCACTTTTGAAGCACATTTACGGCTGCAGCAAGCCTGTTCAACCAAAGTATTTTCTGGTCAGGGTTTTGCTCAGGAAAAAAGAGGTTCTGCCATTATCAGCAGACACCAGCTGTGCATTGTGCTGATTGGCTGGCACATGTAATGCCAAAAATCCCTATTTTAAAGTGGATTGTGCTTTTCCTTTAAAAAAAAGACAATGGATAAATGAACAAATGAATGAACGTACTTATGGCACTTTCAAACACAAAAAGGTGGATGTATGCCTGAAGTGTGGCAGTACAGGGAAACTGAAGCAATGTTCAATTTGCTGCCATATACACCTGCTGTTTATATTGGACAAAAGGTGGACAAAGCTAAACTCACACGCTTGGAGACAAATCTGCTGCAGACTTCTGCTTCAGTGCTATGTGCAACCTGGATGAATAGCATGCAGTAAAGATGAAGGATGCATTTGTATAAGACTCATACCTGAACTCTCATCAGTCTTGCGGAGAGCAGAAAATAGAAACAGTGCTGTGTTCTGCACAGGCGTGAAGTCACTAATGAAAGGCGCTTTATCGCCTTCTAACAGCATTCGTGGTGGTAGCCCGGTTTGCTGAAAGCTAATATGACTCAGGTCTGTGGGAAAACGTGTAGCTGCAATGTAGTCCACTGTTTTGCTCCAGTCTTTCCCAAAATTGCTTTCAGGACCACTGAGGTACGGGAGCCTGAAATGTAAATAGGAGGTAACCCTTCAACTCAAATCTGTTTCCATGTTCATTCTGCTACAAGCAGAAATAAGTAATGTATGTAACTAACAGCGTAATCCTATCCCTCCCCTTGCATCGTCATAGCATCATGCTATGCTACGTCATAGCATCAGCGTCATGCTACGTCATAGCGTCGATGCAAGGGGCAGAGTGCCAGCACACAGGTGCCAAGCAGCACCCCTGCGTTGGCACTCCAGCTCTGAAGCCGATACTACCCATAGAGTCTGCTTCAGAGCGCCAACAGAGAGCCCCCCTTGCTCCAACCGAAGCTGGTTGGCACGAGGGAGGCTCTGTTCCATATCGGGACGTGAATTGGTTGGAGGGAGGGAGGCGGGGCAGCACTAGGGAGGGCTTGGGAGGTGACGCCGTGTGAAGCTGCAAGGCCCTGATTTGGGCCACGCAATCTCCTCGGATCTGCGCCCGCTAAAGAACACATAGGGGAAGCTGGAGCCTCCCCTACGATAAGGGAGTGCACGCTCCCTTGCCCTGGGGGGCGGCTCCAGCATCTCCTATGCAGCGTTGGATATGGCACTGCCAAATTGGCCTTGCCATTCTGGCGCTGCATAGGATTGCACCCTAAGAGTGCAATCCTAAACTGGAGTTAGGTCAGCATAAGCTAGGGCAGCAAAGTTTGGCCAGCACAAGGGCCACCATAAAGCATGTTTGGAGTACTGTCGGAGTCAGGGAGGATGGTGCACGTCTGTGTGCTGGCCTCTCTGACTCCAAGTGTGGTCCAAGCATATTTTACGGTATCCCTTGTGCTGGCCAAACTTTGCTGGCTTCGTTTATGCCGGCCTAGCTCAGTTTAGGATTGTGCCCTCAGAGTGCTATCCTAACCTGGAGTTACGCCAGCAAAGTTTGGCCAGCACAAGGGCCACCATAAAGTGTGTTTGGAGCACTGTCGGAGTCAGGGAGGATGGTGCACGTCTGTGGGCTGGCCTCTCTGATTCCGAAAATAGTCCAAACATATTTTACGGTGTCCCTTGTGCTGGCCAAACTTTGCTTATTCCAGCCTAGCTCACCTTAGGATTGTGCCCTAAGTAAAGGAGAGCAAATGTAGACTGGCTGCTTGGCCTCTTAATGCATCTCAGAGCTACTACATTATTCTTTGAACCCCTAAGAACACATTGTCAGAGTTGTCTGATCAGATACAGCCAAATGAATAACGCAGAGTCTGGTGTTATTCATATAACAACACAGCCTGCCAAACCTTGAAAAAGGTGCAATGATGGAAATGTGGTACCAGGTGATACGTGGGGTGAAAAGGGGAATAACCCAGCAGCATCTTCCAAATGAACCAGAATTATCATTTAGCCTCAACCACATGGGGAAAATCAAATCCAAAACCCCAGAGAAATGGGGTCCTTTTTGGCAAATCCTTGACCACTGTATTCTACAGGAAGAATTTGTTCATGGGAGTGAGAGTGCTTTGGGTGTCTCAGAAACATGCAATACATTCTGATTAATGTATTGCTTTACTTAAAAGTATTGAGCTTGGACAAATTTATCTAATGCTGGGTCCAGATTCCTGTGCGCCCTGGAAGACAGCTTGGTGCTGGCCCCACCTACCCACAAGGCCACCATAGCTGGTACTGTAGGTTCTGAGGCTTCAGAAATCTGTCACCCAATATCCCCATCTGACAAGTGAATTGGTCCCTGGCCACAGGCCTACCCCACTTGACCAGAGTCCGGTCAAGCCTGAAGCCAGAAGTTCCTGAACCAAGGAACTCTGGGAAGCAAGAATCCTTGCCTTCAGTGCCTTAATTGTCTTATTTCGCTGTAAATGAGAAGCAACACACCTGCAGTGTTTTTTTTCAGCCTAGTGGATCCTCTGATTGTCTGGTCTACTAAATTCCATCCCTGGGGCTTTTTCTCTCACCTTTGACCAACCTAATAATGGGGGTGAAGCTCTTTGACAGCTTCACCCCATTTTAACTGGTGCTCTGATGCAAGCAGGGCAAAGGTGGGAGAATGGGAGCAGTTGATTGGCTGCCTGTCACTATGGGCAGCAGGGTGGGTTGTCATCCCAAAGGCTCAGAACCTGTGGCCTGAGATGCATCCCTGCAGGATGTGGCAAGGGGCTATTAACCCTTGTTGCGCTGATATGGCTAGGTGGAAGTTAATTCTTACCTGAGGGATGTGGTTTGTGCTATGGGAGGAAATTGTTCATCCCAGCTTAGTGTTCAGTTCACCAGCCCTGTGCAGGAGAGATGGGGTCCACCTGTCTCCCACTGGGAATGACTTATTTTTGGAAGATCTGCAGAAGGGCTTGAGGAGTCTTTTGGCTTTGGGGCAGTGGGCCTCAAGTGCTAGGCTAACCCTGCTGTATGGCAGGTGATGTGTGGACAGGAGTAATTAGGGTGTGAGGGAATCTGGTGTACAGTTCTGAGGTCAGCAAGGCTTAGTGGGGTGGAACAGGCTGATCAAACAATTCCTGTCTGGATCAGTGAAGCGGCCTGTCGAGGCCTCAGGCTGACTGGGCAGTGCGCCCCCTCTGGCTTGTCCATGGGGTATCTGTTTGGCCATCTGCCTCAACCCCTTAGGGGTTGGCTGTGAGAAACTCTCTTGGGTACAAGTCCAAGGGGGGTTGGAGCCAGGCTGTCATGCCCGTGTAGCTCAGAGGAGGTAGGCAGCTCGCACAGCTTCCCCCAATTAGTAGCTCGCACATGAGGGGTGGTTAACACAAACTGCCCTGTTGTAGGCTTTTGGTTTGTCATTTATAAATATATAAAGACACACATAAAGTGACCCGTTCTCCCAACCTTGTGTCTGGTGTAAGTATTTCAGAGTTGCAAGGCAACTGCATAGCCTCTGAGTGGGGAAAAATAACAACACACCTTTTGGTTGTGGAGCACTTGAAATTGGAGCGAAACTGTTTAGACAGAGAAACTGCTCCACACCCCAATCCAGTATTTTCTCTTGGCTGCAGCCTTCATTGTCTTGGCCATTTTGAGTTATTCAGCCATGTATTCTTTTGTTCTGAAGTGACAATCCAATGAAACTCTGAAACCTTAAATTGGCTCAATCCAAGCCTCACCACCTATATCCAGTTCATTTTTATGCCTGAGGTGGGCAGCACATGTTCATAGTCACAGTCCCGTACACTGTGATTTAAGAGCAGCTCCTCCTTTAGAAGCCTTCTGGTGAGGTACAGAATTAGTCCTTTTCCAGCAAGCCTTCCAATCTGAGCCGTGGTGCCTGCAGGTTTTATGGCGCTTATGTTATTAATAAGGAGAATTTATGTGCTGTCTTTCACTGACTTAAAAAAAACATTTTCTAATTTTAATGTTTGAATGCTTCGGTATTTATTTTGCATGTTATTGTTTGCTTTTAATTGTATTTTAATACTTTTGTGAGGGTGCAATCCCACCTTGGAGTTAGGCCGGCAAAGTTTGGGTGGCACAAGGGCTACCTTAAAGATTGTTTGGACCACTCTTGGAATCAGAGAGGCCAGCACACAGATATGCGCCATCCTCCCTGACTCTGAGTGTGGTTCAAACACTCTTTATGGTGGCCCTTATGTCAGACAAACTTTGCTGGCCTAACTCCAGGTTAGGATTGTGGCCTGAGTCACACAGGATGAAATTCAAATAAATACGCAATTACAGTACACACTTCTTTGCCACAATGTGTGTGTGCATATCAGTACATCTGTCCCCAAGCAGATCTGGTGCCAGGTGAGTCCTTCAATGGGGATGGGACCTGGGCCATGGCCTCACCTGGCTGACTCTTGGGACTACCCTGATTTGACCTTACCGGTTTTGAAACTTTGGAAATGCATAATTGATGGAGGCGACATGAGCATCCCACATGTACTTCAAGGCTTCATCTTTTGAGAAGGCTGGGGCTGCTGAAAGGCTTTCAGAGTTCATTGTAGTAGATAAGAGATACTAAAAGGGAGAATTTTGATCAATATAAACAATGCAATACAGTTTTGCTGACATCAGGCGCGCACGGAGGCCTGAGCACGCCCCATGGCTTGTGCCAAAATCGCGCCCCCAGGACGTCGCCCACCCATTCAAGAGAAAGATAACTGTACCTTGAAGAAATGCCTCCACTTCAACATGACTTTTGGTGCCTGAGTGTTGCATTCAGCAATGCTGAGACAGAAGTCCTCTCTTCGTTCATTTGGTGGCACCATTTCCACTTCATATGGCAAGTCTCCAAACATGCCACTTTCCAGTGCTCCCAGAAAGGGGATAATTGCAAGGTAGTAATTCATACCTGGAGTAGTGAACAGCAATAAGGGTATCTGAGCTCAATGTCTAAGAATACAGAAAAGCATTTACATGATCAAGAAGATCTGATAAATGAGAGTGATGTGTACATTTAATCCACTGTCAGAGCTTGAGCAAAAATAAAGCTCAATTCATTTTGTGGGCTTTCCACTGGCTTTCTGAGTTACAGATATCCAAGTTACGGATGGGTACTTTGGTGCTTTCACACAGCTGCAGAATATCCTTTGGTGGAGCTTTTGTGCAGGTGTGATAGTGCTGAGCTGGCAAGAACTGGATGTTTCAACTTAAGTACATTTCAACTTAAGTACAGACATCAGGAACCAAACCTGTTCTCAAGTAGAGGGCTAGCAGCCCAATCCTATCCCTCACCAGTCTATTGTGTACAGCACTGCTGAAGGAGTGTGTCCACATGCTATGGTTTAGGCTCAAATAGAGGGCCACAATAAGGTAAATAAAAATATTTTTACAGCCCAATCCTATGTTACACTGGAGCAGGCAGGCTGGTGGGCCTGCACCAAATCCAGTGCAACAAAGAAGGGCTGAGGAGCCTCCCCGGTGCAAGGGCACAGTCGTGCCCTTACACCAGGGGAAGCTTCAGCCTCCCCGGTGGGCTCCTCGGATCTAAATAGCAGGCGCAGCTCCAAGGCGGTCACACGGCCAGAATTGCATGCTGAGTTTGCATTTGGTTGCGTTCTTTTTTTTTTTTACAGGTGTTCACTTTTTTTTTCTTTGAAGTTACACATTTATCTATTTCTGAGCACCTAAGGCACTCCCTTATATTGGAATTTTGTTTGCAGTCTGAAAGGCACTCAAACACCTGAGTTCACTATCTCATAGTTCACTATGTTTCAACTGTATCACCAACAGGTGCACATTTCGCAGGTCCTGATGTTATACTCTGGACTTCCCAAATAGCGCATAATTCTATCCTCAATTCAGTTCAAACTACTGTCCTATGGCCCAATAGTTTCTCCTGCCAGCCCAGCCCATGCAGTGTGGGTGGACTGTGCACAGGATGTAATGGGGGGGGGGAGCAACCAGGCCTCTAATTAGCTGGCATAATTCCAAGGTGCCTCAGGGGGTGTGTTGGGCTGGGAAAAGGGGGATTGGATCTTGGGACATGTCACTGCCACAGACATCCTCCCCTTGGTTTGGCCCAGTCCCCACTCTGATTGTCCCTTGAGTTGTCCCCACTGCCACCCTACTTGGTCCTCTAGGGCTTCCAGAAACTGGCCACACTGGCAACTGGTGCACGCAGGGGCCTCTAGGCAATTGTACTGCTGACTCTGAAGTCCAAAATGTCAGTGTGGTTTCTTGCAACCGTGGGCCCAATCCTGAACGTGACAGCACCAGTGGTAAGCCCTTACTGCCAGTTCTAGTGTCATGAAAGTGCCATAAGGCACTTCCACCACTGGCAGTAAGAGCTTACTGCTGGCACTGGCCCAGTGCCACCCACTTGCCCGGAGGAGCAGAAGCAGATCTTGTGGGTGATAGGGTTCAGCACCACCAGCAGTGAGCTCCCTTGGGGTATGGAGAGCACATGGGGAAGACATGGGAAAGATGGAACTGGACAGGGGAGAGGCATAGTGGAGTGGGACCTAACCTCCATGTTGGGCTGACAAAATAGCCGGCACAGACTTGAGGAGGCCCGTTGGCACTTCTGAGCCCTCACTCTTCTACTCAGGTGCCTCCAGTGGCTGCCCAACACCCATAGGATGCAGTGGTAGCCATTTGGCTACTGCTGCACCTATGCAGGCTGGTCAGGTTAGGACTGGGCTGCCTGAGATCCATCAGTATAAACCCAGCATTGATTTGGGCTGCCCGACTCAAACTGCATGTTTTGTTTACCACAATGCAGTTCAGGTCTTTCTTTTCTTTTGGTAGTGACTGATGCTCAATGCTTTATCTCCACACTGTTTTCCAGTCAGAAAGCAAGTTCCCAAAGGGGCTAGTTAACTCTTCAAGCGCTGCATTTGCTACATCGAGGGTTTTAATTAGAAGCAGGGAACATGCATGGACTGGGGGAATGGCAAGCACATGCTACTATCAGACAAACAGTCTTTTTAAGAAATCTTTAAATAATGAAAAACTACAAAAACCCAAAAGTCAAGCGTGTTTCCGCATAGGCAGGCTTATGTTCGGACAGAGTGGTGTCAACATGACAGGAGAAGATGACTCAAAACTTTATTTGGCATTTGCAAATGGACGCACCTCAGAGTGCAATCCTATACTGTGCTAGAATGGCAAGGCCGACAGGCCTGTGCCACATCCAGTGCGGTAAAGGGGAGGCTGCTAAATATCAGGCACAAATCTGAGGAGACCGCACCATCTGAATTGGGACTACGTGGCCTGGGGAACGGGTTTAGAATTTGGCCATAAGGCAAAATCTGATGCCCGCCCCCCCTCCCAGGCCAGCACACCTGCCAGCCCGCCACAGCCCACCCAGAAACACCTACTCCCTCCCTTGCACCCACTCCTGCCCGCCTCCGCCCGCCCACTCCCTCCCTTGTGCTGGCATGGCGCCTCCCTTGCGCTAGCCAGCTCTGGCTGGCACGAGGGAGGCACAGCCAGTCTCGGTGCTTTACTGCTGATGCAGGGGTGCTTAACACCCCCACATCGGTGCTAATGATATACCATCAATGCTACATCGGGGGTAGAATTGCACTGTCATTCAAGAAGTGCATGCCAAAAGGCAGTTGTACAAGGCAATTATACTCTTCTTATCTCAGGAAGGGCAGGGTAGGAGCAGTTAAGGTGGGGACCAGAGGAAGGACTTCCTTGCTTAAGCAGGCATTTCTGAACCAGTATTTTCTGGTTAGGCACCCTGTCATTTTTCCAATAATTGTTTACCACAACATGGCCTTCCTCAGAGCTCAATTCCTCAGCTCGTTGACCAGCCACATCGTGTTATCTATGCTATGCCTTAGGCAAACAACAGCCTTGTTCTGTTAGCACAGTATTTCTTAATACAAGAGACCAGCCACTTTGGGTCTGGAGGCAGCTTCCCCTCTTCCTCTGGGAAAGACTTATGCCTGGGGGTCCCAGACCCTGCTCATTCATCTACAAGGGCTTACTGCAAATGTTATCACAGACCACCCTGCATTTCCTATACAGCTTCATATACTTACAAGCCCACCAGCTTTGTACAGATATACACAGCCTGTTTCCATCATGACCACAGGTAGAGGTGTTAAGAGGGTCTGCTAATCTCCCTGGAAGAAAATCAAATAAAGCATTTGCATAAATTTTATCTGTATGACAAAGAGTTTTAAAATTTAATGCTTGATTTTGATGAGAGAAATATAACTAGTATTTCTTGTTAAGCATTTTACATGCTAGCTTGTGACAGGCAGATGGTTTTCTAAAATTCTAATTTTTCAACAACTCTGCTTGTAGCAAATATGGAATAAGAATTTTATTTAAACAAACATCTGAAAAACTATGACGCAAAGACTGAAACTTAATGTACTTAGAAATTAGAATTGACATTCTAAGCTGTTCAATACAGGTGGAACCTTCTCATCCGCAGTTTTCCAATCCGCTGATTTGACTGCAGAACCACTGTAGAAGAGAAGGGCTCATTAAGTTAAACAAACATATGCCATTAATTAGCAGTCAATGTTTTTAAAAAAGCTTCTCTTATCACGGCAACATGGCTGCAGAAATTCTCCAAGGGCTTAGAGCAAATTAGGAGATCTGAGATAAGACCTCCTCCCTCAGCTTGGGAAGGGTGATTAATCACTTCCATTTTGCACTTGTTTGCCTCACTCCAGGGCAAAAGAAATAAGTCTTATCACAGAGCTAATGGATACTAATCTGCTTCAAGCACCTGGACAATGATTGCAACCACCTTGCTATGGTAAGAGAAGCTTCAAAAAACAACAACAACAACCAATGACTTCTGATGTAAACATATGTTTTGTTTTCTAAAGAGATTTCATTTAAAACATTTTTTGGCATCCACGAAGATTTCTGGAACAGGACGCTCACAGATAAAAAGGCTCCATCTGTACTTCATTATTTAAAGTGCAGCAATAATGTGCTATTCATTTTTATTTTATACATATAAATAATACCATATTGTCATGTATGTGTTTACAAAAGATATCGGAAATGCAGACCTGGAAAGTGACAGTAATATAATTTGCTTCAGTTTCAGCAGACGTTTTGAGTGAGTTATAGATTATGGAAAGGCAAGTTTTCCCATCCACCCAGCAGGTCCAAGCAGCCCAGGTGAAGTCAGGTGATGTCTGCTCCCTGCCAGCAGCTGTGCCAGGCAACAGATGATTTGGGCAGTTAAAAAATACATACCCCCTACGTAAATACTGTTTCCTTAATTCTGGAATCTAGGTGCCACAAAACGTCCTCAGTGAATACAAACATCCACAATAGGGATGCAAAATAAAAAAAATACTGTATGAAACAGAAGTAATATGTTGGAAAGGAAATATGAAAGGATAATAAACCAAACCAGGCCACTACAAATGGCTTAACTCCTTCTGCCATTGCAACTATTAACATTGGATTGCTTTGTTCAATTCTCAGAGTGTAATGAAATGCACATACCTGTAATGAACTGCCAACCATGCTGTAAGGGCAACCCCCAGAGGATATTGCCATCATTGTTAGGTTCCAGCAAAGGTGTCCTAAAATAGCTTGCCGTGTGATTCACCAAAATCTTATACATTCCCAGTCTTTCTGAGTAATTCCAGGCATTGATGACAAATCTGTTGCTTTCTGTTGGAAATCCGCTGAAATGTCCAGGTGCCAAATCCCACAATGGAGGGAGTGTTTCTAGTTCTCCAGCAGATGGTGGGCTGACTGCAGCAGTGGCCAGGAGAACGAGGGTAAGAGGACAAAGAGGGTTTGTCTGGCAAGTGTACGCCATGCTGGACAGGACCCTTTTGCATTGGGGCACATGGGGCACTGGAGGTGCTTTTAACACAGTGTGGGCCGACTGGAGAATGACACATATCCGATATGGAAATCAGGCACGATTCTTTGTTTCCTTCACCATTTCTTCCCCTATCCTAGGTGAACCAAACTATTGCAAAAGAGCGGTCCAGCCCCGGCGAGGTTCCAGCCAGCTGATTGGCTGGCGGGTTAAGACAGCCCAGCCTCGCCCCTCCACGAGGCAGCCTGAGCTGTTCGGGCGGCGGCGATCCAGGAGGAGCTCCAGGACTTCGCTCTCAATTTGGTTGGGTCAGCACGCCGGCTTGTCTTAGTGAGGTCAACAGCAGCGCTCCCGTTTAGGAGCGACCTGCGGGCTTACCTTGCTGCCTGGAGGGCCGCAGCTCAGCTCGCTTAGGTTTGGGCTCCTCGGTGGCGGCGGCTGCTCTCAAGCTGGAAAAGTCCCCGCCTGGCACAGTAGCGGCTTTCTCTAATGAGGGGGAGCGCGAGTGCGTCGAAGGATCTCCGCAACCTGCGTGGGGGCTTTCCTTGGAGAGGAAGCCCGCCCCTTACCCTCGCCACCTCGTCGGTCCACGCAGAAACGATCCCTCTGGATGGAGGGGGGTCCTTGTCCCCTCCCTCTTTTTTCCTCAAAATAAATCCTTCCAATTAAAATAGCAATAGAACAAGAGCCATTTAAACTGACAAGGGGAATGCTTGGGAGCGGGGGTTGATTACCTGCCTGGGAAGCAAGAGGGTAGGAACTAATGTACTTCCTGGGGTGAGCCCACAAAAGGTTAAACTGGAAGCTTCTTACAGCCCCGTCCTGTGCATGTCTGCTCGGAAATTGATCACATTCTAATAAATGGGGCTTACTTCCAGGTGGGCGTGGACCACAGCCCAGGTGGGTTGTAGCCTTAAATGTGGAGTGCACGCATGATATGTAATGGCAGAAGCCATTGCTCCACTCCCCCCCCCCGGTTTTACACTGTATTTTGTAAATGCAACGACAATAACTACTTCTGCAGGTTGACCAATTTTAATTCCTCTTGGTTAATATCCACTCCCCTTTCCCTTCTGTTCATCATATGGCACACTAGGTTATTCCTTAGCAGCCCAATCCTGTGTGTGCCTGCTTAGAACTAGGTCCCATTATAGTCAATGGGGCTTGCTCCTGGGTGACTACGGATAGGATTGCAGCCTGTATTTCAGGGGAGGAAGATGGGTGCCTCTCTCCCCCCTTGATTACTCTCCTGCAACTGGGATGCTGATTGACCCCACCATATCAACTCCATAGATACGGATCTATGCTTGAATTTGCTTCCTCCCATCAGCTCTAAGTAATTGTAACTGCTTGAGTTGAGCCCCCCCTTTTTAATTGTCTAAGGGTAATAATAGTGGACATAAGATCACCAAGGCGAACACAATCCTATGCATGTCTACTCAGAAGTAAGTTCTATTATGTTCAATGGGGCTTGCTCTCAGGAAAGTGTGGATAGGATTGCAGCCTCAATTCCTCTGTAAGGGCAATAGAGGACATAAGATTGTGGCAAGCAGCTTTGGCCTAATTACCCTATCTGATTTCCTTAGTACAGGGGTTCTCAAACTTCTGGACAGTGGGACCCATTTATTTATTATTTATGCATTTGAATGACAGTCTTTCTTGGACCCACTGGAGGGGATGTCATGGCCGGAGGCGCTATTAATGCTGCCAGGCAGAGGCGGATCTGAGGGGGGGGCAAATCTGTAAGTTTTGCAAGAAGCCTTACCTTGCAGTGGAAAACACTCCTCTCCTGCACTGTTCTAGCCAATCCTCACAGGGAACAGCAACATCTTGGCGTTGCTTACTGGCTACAGCAGCAAGGGAGGGGAGGGATTTACCTGACAGGGTAAGGCTTCTTGCAAAACTTACAGATTTGCCCCCCCCTTAGAGCCGCCTCTGCCGCCAGGTCTTGCTGCTTTCCTGAGAGTGCAGCGATGGGTTGAGTTGTTTCTCAGCCATTTTCAAATTGCAAAGATAATAATACTAATGCCTATTTACAAGTTCAGCGTGGGGGTAAGACTAGATGGCCTTGGGGGATCCCTTCCAATGCTATGATTCATGAGGCCACCTGGGATCTTCTAGGATCAGCTCTTGTCTTCTTAGCTACCTTTTCTCAGTGTTTGAGAGGGTCATGGAAGTGAAGGATCCAGGAATGTCTCCCTGGGCTCCCTCATGATTGGGTGATATGTAAAGGATGATATGAATACAAATTATTGCCCATTGATTTGAGGTTGCTAGACTCATTTCTTGGCCCAGTGATGCTGAAGTACCAGTAAGCAGTACTGGATCAAGGCCATGATAAACCTTACTAACTTTCTACCATGCCTAATTTACGTTCTGCCAGAGACAAGTAGCTTCTGGGAGGTGGTAACGAACTTGCCTTTGACTCTCAGTTGGTTCAGATAAGTACTAATTGGATTTGGGGGGCTTTGCTTCCCCAATACTTACAATAGTGGATAATGGGAAACAGCTTTGGAGTGCTACAGACAATTACCATATTTCCCCAAGTATAAGGCGCACCAAAGTATAAGACGCACCTTAATTTTGGGGCCAGAAATTTGAAAAATACATTTTTGGGGCCGGCTGCTCTTTAAGGCAAGCGGGAGCATGGAGAACGCTGCGTTCTCCATGCTCCCGCTTGCCTTAAGAGCCGCCGGCCTCCCGCCAGCTCTTTAAGGCCAGAGCCGGTGGGAGGCCAGCGGCTCTTAAGGCAAGCGGGAGCACGAAGAATGCAGCGCTGCCCGGCACACCCCTTGAATAAGACACACCCAATTTTTAGCCCCCGTTTTTTTGGGAAAAAGGTGCGTCTTATACTTGGGCAAATACAGTACTTGTTAGGTTCTGAGTGGCTTCCTGGCCCCAGGCTGCAGCTACCTCTCCTCAGGATGGTCTTAAACATGCCTGGTTGTTGTTCAGTCACTAAGTCATGTCCGACTCTTCGCGACCCCATGGACCACAGCACATCAGGCCTCCCTGTCCTCCACTAGCTTCCTGAGTTCACCCAATTTTATGTTCATCGCTTCGGTGACACTCTCTAACCATCTCATCCTCTGCCGCCCCCTTCTCCTTTTGCCTTCAATCTTTCCCAGCATGAGGGTCTTTTCTAAAGACTCCTCTCTTCTCAGAGGAACTATACACAGAGGAACTATATAAGGCCGATCTAAATGTTCCTGATAACCACAATGGTGCAGTCACTGAGCTCGAACCTGACATCCTGGAGTGTGAAGTCAAGCGGGCTTTAGAAAGCATCACTAACAACAAAGCTAGATCACCGCAGATGGTGCTGCAGCCATGAGATTAAAAGATGTTTACTTCTTGGGAGGAAAGCTATGGCGAATCTAGACAACTTAATAAAAAGCCGAGACATCCCCCTGCCAACAAAGGTTCGCATAGCCAAAGCTATGGTTTTCCCAGTAGCAATGTATGGATGTGAGAGCTGGACCATAAGAATGGCAGAGCGCTGAAGAATATATGCTTTTGAATTATGGTGTTGGAAAAGACTCTTGAGAGTCCCCTGGACTGCAAGGAGATCCAATTGGTCAATCCTCCAGGAAGTCAAACCTGATTGCTCCCTGGAAGGGCAAATCCTGAAGCTGAAGCTCAAATACTTTGGCCACCTCCTGAGAAGAGAGGACTCTTTAGAAAAGACCCTTATGCTGGGAAAGATTGAAGGCCAAAGGAGAAGGGGGCGGCAGAGGATGAGATGGTTAGATAGTATCACCGAAGTGATGAACATGAAGTTGGGCGAACTCTGGAAGCTAGTGGAGGACAGGGAGGCCTGGCGTGCTGTGGTCCATGGGGTTGCGAAGAGTCGGACATGACTTAGCAACTGAACAACGAAGTATTGTTGCTGGCTTGGCCAGTGATGGCGGGTCACTTTTACCTCACTAAAATATTATGTGATGGGTACGGATAAGTTGTATGCTGGGGTAAGGCATCCAGCTGAGTAGTCTTCGAGGGGGCTGGTCACAATATAAATTGTACGCCTATGTAAGGCATCCAGCTGTCAGCTGAGGCCCCCCCTTGGTGGGTCCCGAACATGATGTGAATTGTACACTTATGTGAGGCATCCAGCTGAGTTGCCAGCTGAGGCCTGCCTTGCGTGGGGGCTGGTCACAAGGTAAGTTTACATTTCCAGGTAGTGACCCGTGATTGCGGATGGGCGCTTGATAGCCCTTGGCTGCAGCCAAGTGGCATGTTGTTATCAAGAGGTAGGCACATCACTGCCAGGGGCATCTCCTGCCCTCACTTTCTGATCAGGGAGTACGGATCTGCGGGCAAGGCCTGTAACGGCGGCTGGGTGCATTTCCCCCCATTTGCGGGGGTGTTCGGCGTTTGAGCATATGACCCTGAATGTTTTTGCAGATACGCGGCACATGATTAGTGGCCTATGGGCTGGTTTGCGTTATTTCATGTTGGAATTTTCACTCACGCTAGTTTCTCTGTCCACAGATACATATGCCTCGCCAGTCCAGGTTCCTATCTGCGGGCATTCTGTGGTCTTTTGGGCTAAAAAGAGGACTGCAAGCTGTTCATTTGGCACCCAGTTGGGGGGTGGGGGCAGTATGCCTGGGTTCATTGGTCAGCCAGAAGAGGCATGCAATGGGGCCAGTTCCTGCAAATGTTTTGGGAATTTGTCCATGGTTACGGCCCGCCCCATGTGATCCTGATTCATTTGGGTGAAAACGAGTTATGCCGCAGGACTTCCATATAGCTACGGCTCCAGTCCAGGAAAGACATAGGTGACATTAAGAACTGATTCGGGGCGACAGTGGTCCTATGGTCCAACCTTCTCCCGTAGCAGGTCTGGCAATATGCAGCTGACCCGAAGAGGTTAGAGATAACTAGGAAAAAACTTAAATGCCCACATGGGGCAGGCAATGAGACTAGATGGGGGGGGCAGTGGTTACCCACCTTGCTGTTATTTATGACCAACCTATATTGTTCAGGTCAGATGGAGTGCACCTTTCCTCAGTCAGGGCCGACATTCTGTTAAAGGATTGGCAGCAGGGTCTGTGGAGTGTGTTGTCCGCTTGGAGCGGAGGGAGTCAGGCTCGAGGTGGACCCCTCCAGGTGGCAGGCATTGTGCGGGCTTGAGTAATATTTAGATGTTGGTGTCCATCATGGCGTGGCAAGGCAGGGAAGTTGGCCTGCTCATGCTGGCTTATCCGGCTGGGTGTAGCGGACTGGCAACCCTCTGCCGGGATGTTCCAGGCCGCCTGGCGTTCTCTGGGTGGCTTGGCGATCCAGCCCCCGAACCTTTCAGGGTGACTACGAAGGGGGTCGCAGGTCAGTGACCTGTGGCACCAGGAGTCCAATGGCTCACCCATAGGCATGGGGGAGGTAGACTGGCAGTTCCGTTTCCCCCAAAATGAGGCCCGCATGACTTAGAGTTGACCCTGCTGCTGCTGTTGTTCATTTAAATAGTTAATAAAGTGGCCCATTATACCATATGGAACCTCGTCCGTGTCTTCATTGCAGGATACGTGGACAAATGCATTTTTGCTTGGTCTGCCGAGTTTGACCTTGGCCACTGATGAGAAGAATGAGAGATGTGTCTGATTGGTGGAATTCTTATTGTTCAACAATGGTGTCTTCCAGCAAATACCAAATAAAACTCTTATTCAAACAACTGAAAATCTGTGTCACAAAGATAGTTTAGGCCAGGGGTCAGGGAACTTTTTTACCTTTTACCCCAAAATATATTTAGATACGCCGACGTTACCCCCCCCCCCGCCAGAACAAAAGAAAAAAACTTACATATTGGAACCCATTGCTTTTTATTTGATTAATTAATGAGCTTAATTAATGCTATGTAAATATGAAGTTGTAAAGGGTTTGGGAGAGTTAGGAAAGTTCCTTAAATATTTTTTAATCTTACTCTTATTGTAAATATCTAACCTGCTTAGTTAGATTTGATTTTGTCATATGGGGTGTTAAAATGTTCTTGCTTGATGACATCACTTCCTTTGGGCCCCGGTGATAAAAAGTTTGAGAGCCATTGTACTGGATTAAAGAAAAACACTTTTAAGGTCAGAAAGTAAGATAAAGGGGCAGCCTCCAAAGACTTACTTCAGAATTTAAAAGATTTGTTTGCAACTCTGGATCAAACCAAAAAATGATAGCAGTAGCCATTTTTTTTATGTAGGTATCTGTTTCATGCACTTGTCAAACAGGGAATACCTCATTTTTACATCACAAGGAGTGTGCATGAGGGAAGGAGATTCAGCTCGCCTCATACAAACATCTCTTAATATAAAAAATTAGATCCTCTCCACTTTAAATATTAACAGGATGAATGGGAGCAAAAAAAATACATCTGTTGCCCGATTAGTTTGACCCCCCTCCCCTCCCCACTTCACAGAAACATAGCTGTGGAGAAGGCAAGGGCTATTCCTAATGTGTGCTAAAGGGGGCTATGGATATAGATAAAGGGGGCTATGCATATAGATTCATATGCAATATAAAGGGGGCTATGCATATAGATTCATATGCATGCCCGGCTGTGTCTCAGCAGCGCGACCTTCCATTACCCCCAGGAATTTCATTTTTACCCCATTTGGGGTAATTTACCCCTGTTCCCAGACCACTGGTTTAGGCGTTGCTCTAATTACCCCTTTAAAGGTAACTTGTTGCTTCTGTAGCACCACTAAGGACCAACCCTTATCCAATTTTCCAGCTCTGAGGTGGCCATCCCAGTGGGGTGTGTGCTGCATTCTGGGGTGGTAGGGAAGTCATGGAAGCCTCCTTGTTGCTGCATTGGTGCTGGAAAGTTAGATGGGATTGGCCCTAAGTGGAAAAGAAGGGGAAAATGTATTTGACAAACAGAAACGTATCTTATGAATTAATCTTCATGTTGAGCCTGCTCAATTTGGGTTAGTTAGTGGTGCAGCTGTAGCATGGAATGTTATTTTAATGCACTACTTTCTAAAACAGTAGTTCCCAAACTGTGGGTGGGACCCACCAGTGGGTCACAAGCCAATTTCAGGTGGGTCACGATGAATTTAGAGCATTGGAAATATGGGAAGATGGAATGCTGGAAAGGGGGAGATCTGTGTGGTTGCTTCGCGTATGTCAATGTTGTAAATAAGCTTTTTTCACTTCTGATTCATTTTGCTATTGAAAAATAACCGAACTTATTGCTGCATTCTCAAGAAAGCAGCAGACTCCGGTGCCACAATGACAGCACTTCCAGCCATGACATCAATTCCGGTGGACAGATTGTTGTTCTGCCAAATCCTCTGCCAGGCCTCCCCAAGAGCCCCAATGCTCACACTAGGCTAACTAGCTTCCCCTCCAGAGCAGCCTCAGAGATAGGCAAGAGGGAGGGGGTTCAGTCACCCACTGGGCCTCCTCTCTTCCAGCAGCTTTGCTTGGGATCACCGGCTGGCCAGCCTCCTCCAGACTGCCCTCATCACTGGCGTAGCTCCAAACTACTCTTAGTCTAACACCAACAAACCCCACCACCAAACAATAGGCAGCCCAAGCCACAACTGCCTCCTGGAGCATGGCAGCCATACACTAATTCCCAATGGTTATTCCCCACAATAACCTTACCTTATCCAGGCCTTTAACAGTCCTTCAGGCAGTCTAGCCAGCACTCCCATCAGTCCGTCCAACAGTCCTTCAACACTCTGTCCATCCAGCACCTACCCAAGTGCTCCCATCCAGCACCTACCTAGTGCTTTACTGCAGCTCCTGCCAGCTTTATACTGAGGCCAGCCAATCGGTGTCTGTTGATGGGCAGGCTTTAATTCATCAGCCACACCCATCTGCACCTGTGCTAACCTCTTTTCATAGCCGGAGAGCTCATCAGCCTGCAGTTGTTTTCCTGCTGCAGGAGTTCTGGGATTAACCCCATAATCCCTGGTTTACCTAGACAAGGGGCCATTGCTTATACCATTCCCTAACTCCTGGGGGTATCTCCTGCCTTTTCCAATGCAATTGTCATTCTAAAAACTGGGTCCCAATGCAAAAATGTTTGCTAGCCCCTGTTCTAAAACATAGCCAAAAACCATAGTATTTTTTTTACAAATGCAATACGTCTCTACTGCTCTCCAAAAGAAGCTCACTCCACAAAGGAACCCTTGAATCTGGAGAAAGGGAAGTGAATGATTATTTTCAGAATTTAGGACTGATGGCTCTAAAGGCTGACACACTTGTTCTTGGATCAGGGTGCTGGCAATCCTGTTGCTTCTTTTTAGAAGGTTTTCATCTGGCTTTTCACCCTCCCTGAGTCATCCAGGCAGCTTCTAAACTTGACAAAAGCTTTAAGTGAATAAATTTTCTACTGTAGTCAACCAACCAACCAAAACCAGCCCAGCTTCCCAATAATGAACTTGGCGCACTATTTAATTTTAACTGAATATGTCATTTTTTCTAACATAATTTGTAGGTTGGCACCGTGTGGGGGGCAGGAATGGAAGGGCACAGCCCAGCTGAAGCATCAAATGCCTTCTCCTGTCTCCTTCTTTCTGTTCCCACACAGTGCAGTTGGTGTTCCTTGGCCACGGTGGAGAGGGGTCTGCAGTTCATCTGAAGTAATGGAGATGATGGAAGTTGAGGTCTGCCCCTCTAGTTCTTCTCGCAAATGCTTGGGGAGGGGGGGCAGAGGCTAGAATATAATTCTTTTGAAAACAGACCAGTATTCAGAAGACTTGTAAAAGAAACATTTTTAAATCACATGGCAAGGGTATGGCTGGTACCTCCTCTTAGCAAAGTGTAAACATTAATGTTAACTCTTATATCATCAACAGGTGCACATTTCTCAGGTCCTGATGTTACCCGTGACCAGTCAGGAAGAACTTGCCATCAGGAAACACTGTTGACACAGCTGAACTGTTGGTGCAATCCTAACCAACATTTCAGCACTGGGATAAGAATAATGCAGCCCTGAGATAAAGGAACAAACATTCCCTTACCTTGAGAAGGCCTCTGGGACTATTTGCAGCACATACCCACAGCTATGTCAGCACCGGAAAGTTGGTTAGGATTGTGCTCTGTGTTCCAATTTTGTTCAACGTCAGTATATTCTCCTTACAACGCTTACCTAGGATGGCATTTAAGAATCTTTGTTATTTTTAGCAGTACCACACAAGCATGAAAAACACCCTGAATTTTAAAGGGTGCAATCCTAGTTAGCCTACTTGCCTAGTTAGCCCCTGCTAACTAGGCAAGAGGCACTTTTTCAAGTGGCGTCCTCTTATATTTAGCAGGGGGAGAGCAATTGTCCCTCTTCACCCCAGCGCAGTGTCTTTCTCGTGGCTGTTGCTGGTGGTGTTCTCCATTCTTTTAGATTGTGAGCCCTTTAGGGACAGGGAGCCATTTAACTTTAATGTTATTATTTACCTGTAAACCACTTTGTGTTGAAAAGCGGTATATAAATACTAGTGATTGATTGATTGATCCTAATCTTTGCTGGAAAGGCAGGCCAAGTAGCCTTCACTGTATCCAATGCAGGTTAGGAGCAGGCTGGAGCAGAACCCAGAGTAGGAGGATTTTATTCCTCTTACCCCATGTCGCATGCCAGTCAACCCTATGGGGCTACTTGAATCTGTGTACAAATCTGAGTGGCCCATGTAACACCAGTCAGACCAAGGATGGGGGTTAGGATCCAGCCTAGGTCACCCAGACTAGTTCCACCCCCTCCTGGTCCCAGTCCATCTCTCAGGCCACCTTCCCCCCACCCAAAACTGCCGCCATTCTACCCTCACCTTTTCTCCAGCCCCTGCACCGGCCTGCTAAGGCTGGCACAAACTCTGGTGCTGCTGGGCCAGGATTGAGCTGTAAGATGTCTGATGAAATATCTCAAAACATGTGTTTCGAAAATATTTTTGTTACACTCATTGCACAGCATGCTCAAGCACCTGTTTGCCTTGGAGCACAAGTATGGTAGCATTTATACCATTGTATTGGAAAAGGCAGGAGATACCCCAAAGAGATAGGGAATGGTAGCAGTGGCCCCTTGTCCCAAATTAGCCAGGAAGTACGGGATTAATCCAGAACTCCTGCAGCAGGAACACAGCTGCAGGTTGATGAGGCCCCTGGCTATGAAGGGAGCAGGTGCAGGTGCAGATGGGTGTGGCTGATGAATTAAAGCCTGCCCAGCAACAGACACTGATTGGCCTGCCTCAGTATAAAGTGGGAGGCAGGAGCTATAGTAAGCACCAGGTAGGTGCTGAATGGATTATTAAGGAAGGGTGATGAGCATGAGGCAGGTGTAGGAAGGAAGGAAAGTGGCAGTGGACCGACTGACAAAGGACCGGATAAGGTAAGGTTATTGTAGGGAATAACTGTGGGGAATTGTTGTATTCCCCAAGTGGAGGAGGCAGTTGTGGCTTAGGCAAGCTGACTGCCTACTGTTTGGTGGTGGGGTTTTGTGGTGCCAGGTTAGGGTATCTGGAGTTAAGCCGGTGATGAGGGCAGCTGGTGATTCCAAGCAAGCTACTGGAAGAGAGGAGGCCCAGTGGGTGAAGGAATCCCCTCCCTCTTGCCTATCTCTGAGGCTGCTCTGGAGGGGAAACTAGTTAGTGGGCATTGGGGCCCTTGGGGAGGGCCAGCAGGGAATTTGGCAGCAACAACCATATAAACTCATTTATAGAGAAGAATATAAAAATGGAAGGTGGAGACATAACTGTGAGGGTTAGGAAATATAGGGGAATTGGCGAATACCTTGATCAACACAATAGGTACACTGCGACAGAGTTACAACATATCTTTCTCTTCTCTAGTTTACACATCTTCATTTTATCTATTTCTTAACATCTTACTTTATGCACTTCTATATCTAGTTCCCATCTTATTTTTAATGCATACTAGCTTTTTGTTACCTGGTGTTGCCCGGGTAACAAATGTCATTGGGACTGTCACCAATCAGCTCAGCGACCCCAAAAACTGTGGATTTGACACTAATGCTGGTCATTGTGGACATTTTATTTTGCACCCCTTCTTGCCCCCCATGCTGATGGGGGTCGAACCTGGACTCAAACAGCGTCGGGAGCATTGCCACTTGTCTTGGCGACCCCGGAAACTACAGATTCGACACCGACTTTGGCCATTTTTGACCATTTTCATGCAGGGCCCCCTGTGAACCCCCACCCCTGGGGGCGCTGACCCCCACAGTGTTTGTCGCCAGGCCGCAAGGCATGCGTGTGCCAAGTTTGGTGCCAATCACTCCAGGCATCCCAGCAGGGCATGGTGGATGTCTCGTTTCGCACCCCTTCTCACCCCCCACGCTGTGGGGGGGGGCTAAACCTGGACTCCCACGTCATTGGGAGCATTGCCGCTCATCTCGGCAACCCCGGAAACTATGGATCCGACGCCGAGATCGGCTGTTTTCAACCATTTTCACGCAGGGGGCCATGCGCACCCCCACCCCCGGGGGCATTAGGGGGCCTGACCCCTGCAGTGTTTGTCACCAGGCCACAAGGCATGCAAGTGCCAAGGTGTTTCAGGTGTTTCACATCGCTCCAGGTGTTTCGGAGCCTATGTGGAACGAACACGCACACGCACACACACGATTTTATGTATAGATTATCTATCCATTCATAAAAAGGATTTTTATCAATCAATATAGATTGATTTTTCTCAAATTCCCCTCTCATTCTTTCTTCGTAATATTCCAATGTGCTTCGTAATATTCCAACACATTTATCAATATTCTTATTGTTTTTTAATTGTGTCTTTGGTAAAAACCCTGATTGATCTTTATGGATTACTTGGATTAAAACCTTTTTTAGTCTTTCAGCCAATACTGAAGCAAAGATTTTATAATCCACATTTAATAAGGAGATAGGTGTAAAATTTCTGATTTCTTTTTCATCTGTATTTGCTTTGTGAATCAATGTAATTAACCCTTCATTCCTCATTTTAGGGATTACTCCTGTTTTCCATATTTCTTCTATTAGATTATTAAATGGCAACAATAAAACCTCTTCAAAAGTCTTATAGTATTCTGCTGGTAATCCGTCTGGTCCCAGTGCTTTCTGCATCGTTTGTTTTTTAATGGCTTTTCCTATTTCATTTATACTGATGTTTTCTTCTAGCAGTCTCGTTTGTTGTTCTAATAACTTGATTTTAAGTTATCATTTGTTTTCAAGTATTGACTCATTTCAAGTTAGCCACTTCATTTCTTTTATATAACATTTGATAAAAGTTCTTTATGATTGTCTTCATTTCCTCAAGAGATGTTTAGTAGGCGCAGATCCGAGAGATGTTTAGTAGGCGCAGATCCAGCCTCCCCTACGGTAAGGGAGCAAATGTTCTCTTGCCATGGGATGGCTCCGGACTCTCCTAAACAGCGTCGGATATGGCGCTGGCCCATCGGCCTCGCCAGTCTGGTGCTACTTAGGATTGTGCCCTTAGGCTCAGTGCCTCACCTGGCTGACTCTTGGGGCTACCCTGATTTCACCTTACCGGTTTTGAAACTCTGAAAATGCATAGGTGTTGGAGGCATCATGAGCATCCCACATGTACTTCAAGGCTTCATCTTTTGAGAAGGATTGTGCTGAAAGGCTTCTGGAGTTTGGAGTAGTAGATAAATACTAAAAGGAGAAATGTCAATAAATATACACAACTCCTCAATAATGTTTCTGACGTTTATTCCCATGTAGCTTTTTGAGCCTGTCATTGCAGATTTAGAAGGCTGCAGGTTTCCCAACCCGGGTCTGTCCCTTACCCCATTGCGTTTCTTGCCTTCTGCAGTGGTGGATCTAGGGGGGCAGGGGGGACATGAGCCCTGGGCGCCATCTTGGGGCAGTCTAGGGGAGGCACCAGTGGCCCCCACAACATTGCACAGGTAGACCTGGGCTCTGGAGCGCAGGTCTACCCATCAGGATGAGCTGATCTACCCATCAGGAACAGGCGCGAGTAGATCTGGGCTCCCTAGTCTACCTATTAGAAACAACAGCGGAGCCCAGATCTACCCATTAGGATCAGCCACAGGTAGACCAATGCTCTGCAGGTCAGGAAGGCATATGTAGTGCAGACCTTCCCCCCACCTATTCAAAATATTTTTTTCAGTGTCAAGGCATCTTTAATCATAACTTTTAAGGTCACAGTGAGCTTAGCCTTAGTCTTTTTTGTAGTTGGTTCTTTACGTTTGCTGACTTCAGTTTGAAATCCCTGTATCTCCACTTTCAAAAATCTGAGTCAGTGTCTGAAAAAGCCACATGTGAGCAGAGACCATCATGCAATGCTTCCAATTTGCATGGGAGATTAGCATGTGCCTGCCCCCCCAGTTATATAGGCAAATTGGAAGCATTGCTTGATGGTCCCTGCTGAGGGGACTGAGGGGACAGTCCTGAGCCCTTTGTCCTACAGCTCCAGGCAGTTTGGTACTGACACTGCCTCAGGTGGACAGAGCTCTTGTCTAATTAATTAAAGACTGTCCAATATCCACCCACCCATCCAAGAGGAAGATAACTTTACCTTGAAGAAATGCCTCCACTTCGACATGAGGTTCGGCACCAGGGTGTTGCATTCAGCAATGCTGAGACAGAAGTCCTTTCTTCGTTCATTTGGTGGCAACATTTCCACCTCATACGGCAGTTCTCCAAACATGCCAGTTTCCAGTGCTCCCAGAAAAGGGATAATTGCAAGGTAGTAATTCATACCTGGGGTAGTGAAGAGATCTTACTTAGCTCAAATGGCTAGGCATATGGAAAAGCATAGAAACAATCAAGACGATCTGATTAATGAAATCTGATGTTATCTGGCAATCAGACCAAAGAGGCATCATTTAGCTGAGGTGCCACTGATGACAAGATACAGATTTCTCCAAACGTCAAGCTCACTTTGGCAGTTGTTTAAAAATGTTTTCTTTTGGTCTTTCAAGGTTTTAACACCCACGTTGAGAGACAGGGCTACTATGCTCTTCAAAGTCTAGGGAAAAAAATACCAATGTACTGTAACTTACAGAGTTTTTCTAAAGGAATTTCTTAAGTTTGCTAGGCTTCCTGAAGCACTTTGGATGCTACAGCGCTATATTCCTATACGACCTTTCTCTGCTTTTTACACAGGCTCAAGGCAGTTTACATGGGAAGGCAGAGTGCCCAATCCTATACTCACAAGTGTGGGTGGTACAAGTGTACTGCCAGCACTGGTGTGCTGTAAGGCACCTCCAGCACCTGCGATAAAGCCCTTACTGGGCCCTTACTGCCCCTAGGAGCCCACAACCCAATGTGGAGCCGGTGAGCAGTGAGTTTCTGAGCAAGGTGAGCCGTTTCTGGGTGGCTGGGGAGGGTGGAACTGGGTAAGGTGATGGGCAGAGTGGGGGCAGGACTGAAGGTGGCCTCCACAGAGGCCAACATAGAGGCCCTAAATAGCCAACTTGTGGAGACCCATAGGTGGGTTTCCAGGCTTACCAGGGGAAGGGGATGAACTTTCCCTTCTCCTGAGGTGCCTCTAGTGGCTGCCTAGCTGCTGCTGGATGCAGCAGTTGCAGTTTGGCTACTGTTGCACCTGCATTGGCCAGGCAGCTAAGGATTGGGCTGTGAAACATAAACTACCTTTTTTTCACAAATAGGGTGTTTACAAGTATTATTTTGTGAGACACAGAAACCTCAGTTTCTGTCCAAGTGGAACCAATCAGTTCCTATAGGGAGGCAGAGCTCTAAGTTTTGCAAGGAGCCTTACCCTGTCATGTAAATCCCTCCTCTCCCTTGCCGCTGTAGCCAGTAAGCAGTGCCAAGATGTTGCTTTTCCCCATGAGGATTGGTTAAAATGGCGTGGGAAAGGGACGATTTCCACGGCAAGGTAAGGCTCCTTGCAAAACCTAAAGCTCTGCCCCCCCATAGGGATGCCACTGGAACCAATGATCTGGCTGTGTTTTGTTCTTCCAAAGCTTCACAGAAGCCACAGTTCTCCCAAGGTCAGTCCTTTGTTATCCGTCTCTAGTGGAATCTCTGAATTCCATACATTCCACACCCTATTGTGAAGTGACAGCAACTTCCAGACTCCCATCCAAGGCAAGAATCCAGGATGTTCCAGTTTAGCGTCTTCAGGCGGGACACCAATTCAACCTCCAGATCACACCTCCTGCCTTAATACATCCAGAATAGCATTAACAGGTGTACTTGGGCCACTGCACTAGTGGAAGCCATTTTTCCAGTCTCCTTCTCCCCATTCCAATTACCTGACTACTGTGAAAAAACAGTGCTGAGGGTTAGGGACAATGGCATAAGGTGGTTTGAAGAGATTACCTGGAAACCCACCTCTGCTATGGCCTCTAGCATCACATCGCATGCCTTTGCCAGGGGTTCCCTAACGATCAGAAGTAGCTTTTCAGAGGGATCAGGGAAATTCAATGGGTTGCAGGAAAGTTGCCTTGCACTGGTGTTCCACACACGAGTGCTACACAGGATGGTTACCTTCTAAGGCAGAGCTTCCCAAAGTGTGGGTCACAACCCACTTTTGGGTCGCAAGCCCAATGGATTGCTATCTTGGCCCTCCCACATGCCCTTGTGCAGGCTCCGAACAGGAGACATTCCAGACATTCCCTGTTCCTTACCAGAGCCTCCAGAGGCCTCTTCCAGCCCAGCAACCCACACTATACGCCTCTGTAGGCTTTAGAATGGCCCTCAGAAGCCTCCATATACCATATCTGAAAACCAGAATTGGATTACGGAGGCTTCTGAGGGTCATTTTGAGGCCCAGAGAGGCCTGCACTAGGCTGGACTGTAGCTGGAGTGGGAGAGGCCTCTAGCACCACCAGGAGCATCATGACCCACTGCAGAGGAAGAAGTGAGTTGCGGTGCTGCAAAGTGTATGCAGCATTCTGTGGTGGTGCAGTGACCAGATGGTCTGGTAGGGATAAGTAGACCCTATTAGCTGCCTGGCCTCCACTTAACTGGACTAATTCTTAGGAGCCTCAGGGGGCGTGACCAGTTGGGGAAAGATGATAGGATCAAGGCATGTGCCACTGCCACAGGGGTCCTCCTCCTCCTGCCCCTGACTTGGCCCAGTCCCCACCCCAATTCTCCCCCCACTGCCCCCACCACCACATTAACTGGTCCAGTAGAGTGTCCATGAATTGCTTTCACTGGCCTCTGATGCATGCAAGGGCCTCTTTGTATTGTTTGTACTGGTGGTTCTGAAGTGCACATGGAAACGCTGCCTTCATGCAGCCAGGACAGTGCTTATGCTGATGGATTGCAATATCTGTCTTTGGAATGGTCTGCCTGAGCTAAACTAAATGTGTTGCTTACCAACGCAATTCAGTTCAGGTCTTTTCTTTGGGTAGCAACAGGTTTTCACCCATTTACTTCCACAATTTCCTGCCTAAAAAGAAAGTTCCTAAAGAGGCTAGCTTCAAATGTCACAACTGCTACTCTCAGGGTTGCAGTTAGAGGAAGAGAATATGCATGTAATGGGGGAAAGATAAGCACATGCTACTGCTCAAAAAATCATCAGTTTTTGCTTAAAATTTTTTAAATGATTTAAAAAACCTACAAAATTGTAAGTCTTTGCCTAAATTTTTTTTTGAAGAAGAAAAACGACAAAACCCAAAATGTCTCAGGCTTAATGCAAATGCTATCTTACATGTCCTACAATGGCAACTTCATTAAGACAGATTAAGAAAGAAGTAATTTGGTGTTATTGAAATCTTAATGGAGAAAATGGTCTGAGTGGCTTTGTAGACCATCCAGCATTTCCACCCAGTTTCATATACTTACAGGCCCACCAGCTTTGTACAGATATACACAGCCTGTTTCCATCATGACCACAGGTAGAGGCGTGAAGAGGGTGTGCTAGTCTCCCTGGAAGAAAATCACATAAAAAATTTGCATAAGTCTTATCTGTACAAATGACAAAGAGTTTTAACATTTGACACTGAATTGTGATCAGAGAAGTATGCAACAAACTGCTGCTTGTTGCTAAAGAGCTCGATCCTAACAAAAGCCCCCCACTGAGATGCAGCTGCATCAGCACAGCCTCCACTCCATCCAGTACAGGACAAGTGGCTAATGGAGGTCTCCTCAGGAGCAAGGGATAACGCCCCAGAAGAATCTATGTGGCTACTCAGATCTGCGCCAGCAATATTGCTGGTGCAAATTTGAGCCAGCCCAAATTGGACATCCAAGCCCAGGAAGGAGAATTGGATATGGTGGGTGCCTCCTTCACCGTTCCTGGCCCCCCCAGGCCTGATTCGTCCTCTCCTTCACCTCCCCCACCCCATGATTCCTCCCCCTGGCTGCATTCATCCCTCCCCTCCCCTGCCAGCCAGAAGAATGCCTACCTCTTCTGGCGGGCACAGGCCCTTCTGGCGGGCACAGGTGGCAGCAGGCTGGCGCTGGCACTGCTGCAGTGTGCCTTATTGCATGTTTGCAATAGTACACGCCAATCCCTCTGGGAACAGCTGGTTTAGCACTGGGCGAAAGTGCTTTATCTAGGCCATTGTAACAGGCAGATGGATCATGCAAATATAGTTTTTATGAAATTCTTATTTTCCAACAACTCTGCTTTTGAGTGCAATCCTATACCCCTGTTGCGCCGGTGTTACACTCTTGTGCCGGCTGAACACTGTTGCAAATGTGCCGTCAAGCACGTCCGCGTCGGCGCTATGGCACCAGACTGGCGCAAGCAGCACTGCCGATGCTTGGGCGCTGCCACAACCATCGGAAGCGCCAGACTTGCACCAGTTGAGCGTCGGTGGTGCTTGGTCGACGCAGAGTCTCCACGAGGGTGTTCCAGAGGTGTGCCTGGCGGTGCAGTGGGCAAAGACAAAAGTCTTTTGTTGTGACAAAAGACAGCCATAGTGCCGAATCCTAAAGCCTGTCCCCTGCCAGGGTGACCCCGATTCTGGCTGCTCCTGTCCAGATTATTTGTTGGAGGGTGTTGGAAGAAAACAAGCATATAAGAAAAGATTTATTACTACTGTTAATTAAGAATTTATGGACTGCTAAGATCAAAGCGTGCTGCCTGTTAACGTTTTACGACAGAAGAGACTGAAAGGCGAGCCACGGCTGGAATTAGGTCTCTCTGGACTGTATCATTAGAGGCAAGCGACTGTGAGAGAATTGTCATGAAACCATTTTTCGATATTAACATGTGAGATGAAGTCAAAGAAAAGAAATAAGAATACAGAGATTTATCCTCCTTCCCATCTTGGATGGTGCTTTGAGAAGCTTGTAAAATGTGGAGACGATTATGGTGTGAGATTTTGATTGGAACTTTGAGGCGTTTTGCTGTCTCCGCTCACTGGTGGGAGCAGATGGGGGGAGCAGCATTTCCTTTGGTGTGAGCAAAGGATCTGCTAAGTTTTTATTGATAGTTCCTTTACAACTGGACTGAAGATTTACTGGACTTTGTAATTTATGCTCCACGAAAATGTATTAAGATGGCAAAGATGAAAGGAGAGAGCGAGTGGGCGTAACCAGTGATGTCATGCACCCACTACGCGAGTACTGGTTCCTAGAAGTTGAGCTGGCCCCGCCCACTCGAAGCTGGCCCTGTCGGCTGGTTGGCTTAGCCACTGCGCATGCGTACTGCACTCCTGCAGCCGTTACCTGCACTTTCTGTGAGGAGGCAGGCAGGCAGGCAGTGTGGTGGTGGCGGCAGCAGCGGCAGCAGTGGAGCGAGAGGACTGGAGGCGGCAGCCGCAGCGGCAGCAGCAGCAGCAGCAGCGAGGGAGACCTGGGAATAAGGCAGCAAGCGTGAGAAGGTAGGCTGCCTGGGGCTCCCGCTCCCTCCAGCCACGCAGATCCAGCGTCCCGGTTCCTCCTGCAGCCTCCCCCCAGCCCCAGCCCCCATGCGGTCTTTTTTTGGTCTCCCGTTCCCCCTCCTGCTCCTTGCTGGCTCCTTGCATTTAACATTAAAGTTAAATGGCTCCCTGTCCCAAAAGGGCTCACAATCTAGTACAGTCTAGCCTGCTATTTAACCAGGGAACAGTTGAAGCAAAATATGTCTATACACATCTCTAGAAAGCAAAGCAACAGAAGTTAAATCAACACTAACCACAAGCTGAAGTTATTGCAAACATGATCACCTCCATGGCAACAATCATGACATCCCTTCCGGCTATGACCTCACTTCCTGCCACAACATCACTTCCGGCTTATGACATCACTTCCAGTGGGCAGACCCCGACAAGTGCCAATCAAAAGTGAGTACCTGTTCCTAAATCATTTGGATGACACCACTGGGCGTACCCTTTTCCTCCCCTTATGGCGCAGTTGATTTGGAATAAAGCCAAAGGCTAGAAGAAAAAGCTGGAAAGACTTGATCAACCTTGCATGATTTAAAGAAGAAGAAAGTGGTGAACTATAGAAAATTTGAACTTTCAATTAGGAAAACTCCAACTGTGAATATTAATGAAGCCTACTGAGAAGATCAATATTATAAAAGACTCTGATTGGAACTTTGAGGCGTTTTTGCTGCTTTCATTCTCTAGGGAGAGTAGATGGGTGGGGCAGCAGTCCCCTTGGTGCGAGCAAGGGAGACACGGGATTTTAGCAATAGTTCCTCTTGGGCCAGAGTGAAGGCTTGTTGGGCTTTTGAAGTTTGTGATTTATTGTAGTTAAAAGAAATCTAAAAATATATTAAGATCCTTGTAAAGAAGGGAGTATGGAGGACAGTGGGCGTATCTTTCTGCCTCTGTCATGATGCAGATATATTGGAAGGGCACCAGAAGGCTGGAAAGGAAAATTGGAAGGATTTAAACTATTCTGTATGATGATAATATAAGATTTTAAGCATATTTTTTAGAAAAATGGTTGTAGGCAAGAGTTAATTTCAATTGGAATATCAAGGCAGTCCTGAATTTTTATAATTTTGCTTAGGTTAGGGCAACTTTCTGAATTTAAAATAACTAGATGGCTTAAATTAATGATAGTTCAATTGGAAGATTTATGCTTCAGTAGTAATAGGACCGTTTTGGTTACATGTATAGAAACTTATAATATATCCAAGATTCTAGACCTTAGGGCTTATATTATTGCTCTATGTTTATTCTTATTTTTTGTGTTTTATCCCCTCTTGCAAATGTTAGCGTTTGGTATATGAGTATTTAGTGATAAGATAAACTGATTTAATCAGCATAGAAATTTTAAACAAGAGAGTATATTCAAACGATAAGGACATGCATTTGAAATATAAGGCATAGACTGTAGATGCTTGTAATCCTGACTCAAATTATGTTTGCAACTCTCCAAGTACGTAATGTTTGTTTCCCCTGTGGTTCCCATTTCCCCATGTAAATCCTTTCCATTTCCCATAACCTAAACAATAAAGGAAAAATTATTCTCAAAAAAGAAAAAAAGAAAAAAAAAGAAAGAAACCTGGCAAATCTTTTCAAAGCCCGAGCCTGCGAATGCAATCATTCACAGTGCAATCCTAGAAACTGTGCAGCGTTGACGCAATGGGGTTGTTTTGACGCTGCATACTTAGCGCAACACGGGAGCGCCAAGTGCACTGTCTCCTCAGTTCTGCGCCTGCTGTTTAGCAAGTGCAGATCTGAGGAGCCCATAGGGGAGGCTGGCACCTCCCCAACAGTAAGGGTGCAAGCATGCCCTTGCCATTGGGAGGCTCCAGCCTCGCCTATACTGTCCTGGATTTGGCACGGGCTGGCTGGCCTTGCTAATCCAGCGCAGTATAGGATTGCGCTCTAACATGGATTGTTTCATCCAGTTCTCAGAGTGAAATGAAATGTATATACCTGTAATGAACTCCCAACCATAATATATTGGTAGCCCCCAGAGGATATTGCCAGAATTGTTAGGTCCGAGCATCGCAAAGTTTGTCGCTGTGGAGTTCAGCATCGTCTTATACAGTCCCATTCTTTCAATGTAGTTCCAGGCATCGATGACAATTTTGTTGCCCTGCATTGAGTATTCTCTGAGGTTTCCAGGTGCCAAGTCCCACAATGGAGGAGGTGTTTCATCGCAGTCTTTAGGCTCTCGAGCTGGTTCGCCGGCACACGTTGGGATGTAAGGGCCGGTAAGGACAACGAGGCTGAGATAGCAAAGAAGTTTCCTCTGGCAAATGTTCCCCATGCTGGACAGGAGCCTTCTGCATTGGGGAGCATGGACTACTGGAAGTGCTTTTAAGAGGGTTGGGCCAACTGGATAATGACACCTACCCAATATGACACAATTCTCTTTCCTCCACTTTCTCCTTCAGGTAAACATAACTATTAGCAAAGATCAGTTTGCAAGGATTTGTCAAATTAGTGCAATCATAGAAATGGTTTTTGCCTGGTGACTGATGAGGAGAATGACAGGTGTGTCTAAGCTTGACGGAATTCTTACTATTCAATAATTGTGCCTGTAGCAAATACCCAACAAGACTCTTGTTCAAACAAAGATCTGAAAATCTGGGTCGTAGAAATAGTTTTGAAACTAGAGCCCTTGGTATGCACGTCTTATCAGCTTGGTGGTCAGAGGACAAAAGGGACGTGCTCAGAGCAGAAGGGAAGGAAGGAAGGTAAGGCCATGCCCCTGCAGGAAACACAGAGAGGACAGGTAAGAAGGATATAGGTCACAGGACATCAAATTTTCCCCCTTTGGGCAGACGGAGTTGTGCCAACTCCAACATATGCCACCACCCACCTCGTATAGTTATACTACCTTGCCCTGTGTACAAGGCACCCAGTGCATCATCAGCAGGGCAGCCTCCAATGGCAGTAACATCCCAGCACATGCCATGCCTAGGTGCAGTTTGGCACACTACCTAGCCATTTGCAGCAAGCATTGCCACCCCCATGAGGCTGCACATGGGATTCATTGTGGGGGAGACTGGGGAGCTGCAGGAGAGAGGCAAGGAATGACACAGGGGAACCCTAACCTCCAGCCCCTGGCCATGGACCTTCAGGCACTGGGCACTAGCCTCACTGTCAGGATGACACCCTCAGGCTGCAGCCCCAGCCAGAATGCCTGAGAAGAGCACCAACTCCTGAAGCAGGGCAGACATGCCCACCATAGCCTGCTCAGCTAAGCCACATTCTCATGGGCCACCACAGAAAGTCCACACCATTGCATCAGTGGCCCGCACAACCCTGCCCTGAACCTCCAGAAGCAGGGCCTGGCCCTCTGCTGCCAACCACTGCCAACTGACCTCCAAGTGTGCCTTTTCCATGCAGCCCAACCAGACAGTCATTTTGTCAGGCAGTAGCTATGCACGCTGAGGCCCACGGGCAAGTGGCAAGAGGGGGCACCAATGCTGCACAGTTACCTAGAGTGACCACTGTTCTTACAGCCACCTGGAAACTGGGACCTGGGCAGGCAAGCTGGGCCAAGGAGGCCAGAGAGTATGGAGGTAACAGATCCCCACCCTCCCCAGCAAGGAGCACAGCCTTCTCTAGCCATGCCATGAGAGGATGTGGAGAGCATGTGCCCAGCATGTGCCCAATCCTATTCCTCCTCCTAGGCTCAAAGCATGACATGGGGCTTCTCTGACTTGCACCAGTGATTTTGCTGGTGCCGAGCCAAATAGCCCCATTGAGTAGACACACCCAGGATTGTGCTGTAAGGTGTGTATTGGGCATAGCATTTTGATGTTTCTCTTTTAAATGATGAAAATTGTAAAGCTATAATGATCAAGGAAACAAAAGAGGTTTCTGAAATTAATGCATGTTGAATTTTGAATCGCCTCGTGGAAGGCATGCAAGATAACACTGAGAGCTAAAATTATACTTTATATACTTCTAACAAGAAAAAAAGCTTAGGATAATGAAAGAGGAAGCTTTACAAATTTTAATAAGGCAGCCTCTTCCCCATTGGTGGACCAATAGGCTTTATTACAAAAAAACAAAACTTGAAGAAATGCCATTTGTGTTGCTTCCATCAAAAATATTGAGAGAGTGTGGAGAGATTGAGTAGGATTTTAACACATCATTGAAAACAGCAAAGACACAAAAGACATGCTTGAATAATCAAGGATGAGAGACAATAAACTGTATTTTAGTCCTGCTGAAACAAATACATAATTTTATATGTTCTTTTCCATATAATAGAGGAAAGGAAAGGCACAGATAGCTTTTTTTCTAATTTGGCCCTTCCTATACTTGATTTTGAGCAACGGCAGCTTTTGTTTAGGGCTTTTGTTCAGGAAATTTAAGGCCCAATCCTAGCACACAAGACACCAAAATGGCCTCTGCCGTATCCTCTGCCAGGGAAGAAGCCGCAGGTCTCCTTGAGTTAAGGGAACACATGTTCCCTTATCCTGTGTCGACCTACAGTGATCCCAATGGGTCTACTCATATATGCGCCCATGTTTGAGTGGCCGAGGAGACTTATATCGGGTCTCCCAGCTTGGGAGGGGGCACAGGATTCTGCCACTGTCTCCACCTCTGCCCCAGACCTGACCCACCTCCCAATACATCCTCCCTCCACCCAGTTCTGCCCCTACCTTGCCATTCCCCACCCTGAATAGACTTACTGGTGGCCAGCACTGAAACTGCTCCAGCCTGTTGCCTTTGCAGTGCTGAAGTCCAGCACCAATTAGAACTGGCCTCAGCACTGGCCCTACGCTCTTACTGCTGGTGCCACAATGCCGTACAGTATTTTTTACAAACCCAGAGCCAGCGGTAAGTGTAGCGTGCACAGGGCTAGCACAAAAGGATCAGGCTGCTAGGCTGCTATTTCTAAGTTAAATGGTCTCCCAAACATGCTTTACGGTAGCTCTTGTGCTAGCCAAACTTTGCTGGCCTAACTGTGCTGGCCTAACTCCAGGTTAGCTCTCAGAAGTTGCAGGCGCTCCTCTCAGTATACTGGAAGCTGCAGACGCCAGCTCTGTTTTTTTCAAGATGTTTATATAGCAAAGAAGGGTCAAGGAAAGTCAAGAAGAATTCTGTCTCCAGCTCATTACAGGGGATGAACAATTAATTGCTGCTTTTCTTCTGTGCTGCTACATTTTTATGGTACCGAGCCACTATTTTATATTTTTATCTACTGCTGAGGCTTTTATGCGAAGTCAGAATTTTTGCTGTTTTATTGCTGCACTGTTTTTATATTGGTTTATAATTTGTTTCATTTTTTTTGCCTTGGACACCTACAGCAATGGGGTAAAAGTGGGTAAAATTAAATGCCTAAGAACATAAGAGCCCAGAGGCGTCTCTACAGGGAGGGCAAAGCTCTAAGTGTTGCAAGAAGCCTTACCCTGTCATGTAAATCCCACCTCTCCCTTGCTGCTGTAGCCAGTAAGCAACGCCAAGATGTTGCTTTTTCCTGTGAGGATTGGCTAAAACGGTGCAGGAGAGGAGTGATTTCCACTGCAAGGTAAGGCTTCTTGCAAAACTTAGAGCTTTGCCCTCCCTTAGATCTGCCTCTGGAAGAGCCCCACTAGATCAGGCCTAGTTCAGCTTCCTGTACCTTACAGTGGCCCACCAGATGCCCAGGGAGCACACAAGACAACTAGATGCCTGCATCTCTTTGCGACACCCCTGCATCTGGCATTCTGAGGTAGCTTACTTCTAAAATAAGGAGGTTGCACCACCCATCACAGCCTGTAGCCTGTGATGGATTTTTCCCAGAAATCTGTCCAGTCCCCTTTTAAAGGATCCTAGGTCAGATGCCATCACCACCTCCCATGGCAAGGAATTCCTCAGATTAATTACCCACTGGGTAAAAAAAGTATTTCCTTTTATTTGTTCTCACTCTCTCAACACTCAATTTTAGTGGATGTTCCCTGGTTTTGGTGTTGTGAGAGAGGGAAAAGAACATCCCTCTATCCACGCTATCCACCCCCTGCATAATTTTGTGTCTCAATCATGTCCTCCCTTGAGGAGCCTTTTTTCTAGACTTCAGAGCTCCAAACCCTGTAGCCTTTCCTCATAAGGGAGGTGCCCCAGCCCAGTATGCAATAAAAGAAACTATCAGCATCATCCATCTTTTATTTTTTTTCTCAAAACTGTTACATTTACTTATTTCTGATGTAAATTATTGGACCAATTCAATGCCAAAACCTTGCTAGCTGGAATATCCCTGAATCCAGGGCATATACATGACACTGTCATACCTTGAGCTATATAGCCTCTTTCTCTCTTGTAGCCAGTCCTCGTGGAGAAAGCAATGCCTCCACATTGCTTACTGACTATGCCTGCAAGGGAGAGGAGTGGTTTACATGGCAAACTTAGTGCCCCACCCCTTTGGGGGGCTCCTGGCAATGATGAGTTACAACACTGAGAATCAGTGATGCCAAAACTGCTCATTCACATTTAAACTGCTCGTTTTTAATATCAGGGAGGCCTGCGGAGCTGGCAGCGCCCCCCCAACCCTTCCTCACCCCCAAGGACCCCATAAAGGTAGGGTACTTGCCCTTAAATGCCCACAGTGCTGCAATCGCCGCCAGGTCCCCACCTCCGCCCCACCCCGGCAAACACATGCAGTTTCTTGAAAGTCTGAGTAGGACTTGGAAGACCACTGTTCTGTTCTATTACTTGTAAGTAGGGGTGGGTTTTTTGGTGATTTTCCCCCAAATTTTTTTTACTTAAAATAGCAAATTGGGGTGTAATGTGTTTTTATCCAAATTTTTACTGAGAATTGTACAAACTGTGCAATAAATAACAGTGAATGGCCCTAAAAGGCCAGCAATCACCAGCACGCACAACCCCTGCCCAAAATGACCTGCTCAAAAGTTTCCAAGTTGCACTCTGGTTTCTGCTTGGAGCATCAAGAAACTGCTGCTTACTACTTCCGCATTCCATTAAAGTCACCCCAACATGCACAGTGTTCACCCCAACATGAACACATGTTCATAGTTTAAGCAAATTTCTTCCGATTTCTGCCCCTCCTCCTCATGATCCCTTGTTGAAAACTATTTGTGGGCTCCTCAAAACTGTGTCAAAATAAACAAAAGTGGTGTCATTTTTGTGAAATTGATCTAAATTTGTGCCAAACTGTGTCAAAAATAAGCAGTGTTATTTCATGATTTGATCTAAATTCATTTTATGTAGTGTTTTGAATAGAAATTCTCATTATTTCGTGTTCTGTGTTGATCACCGAAAAAAACACCCCTACTTACAAGTATATAATACGCCGAATGAACACGTATATATACCCATACATAAATCATATGCACCGGCTAACTGGGCAAAAGGCACTTTTTCAAGTGGTGCTCCTCTTACAGTATATTGAGCAGGGGGAGAGTAATTGTCCCTGTTCACCGCTGCACAGTGTCTTTTCTGGTGGCTCTTGCTGGTGGTATTCTGTATTTTTTTTTAAGATTGTGAGTCCTATTGGGACAGGGAGCATTTAACTTTATTATTATTTGCATGTAAACCGCTTTGTGAACTTTGTGTTGAAAAGTGGTATATAAATACTGCTGATTGATATGTATATAGCATTTACAAAAGTATTTGAAAAGTACAGTTTGAAATGGGGCTTACATTTCTCATCTGGCCCAGGCCTATATCCAGCTCTGCACGGCCCTAGCCCTGTCGCTGCGAGTCTTGGTGGAGCAGGATGCAGTTGTGGTTTGCCATTTAATTATGACGATAAATAAATTCATAAGACTGGAATGACTCGGAAGCTGCTGACTACTCCAGCTGTTACTCAGGTTCAATTGCAATGAATGGGTTATGCACTTATGCTTATTGTGCTGTGAGATGCAAGAATAGTAAAGGCTAGCAGAAGGAAAAATAAGGTAGAATGTTCAGTATCCCAGCTACAAATTTGCACAGTACTTATTGATCTGTACCACACGGTGGTGCTGTGTAACAAAAATTGTATAGCTATTTTGTTTGAGCTACTTGGGCAGGCGGTAATGGACGAAGATATTATAACATGGTTTTACAAAGCATGCTGTCTTTTACTTGGGTTAACTATATCTACCTATGCATTCTAAAATATGATACATTTTCTTTACATCAGCACCTCTTCTCCTCCCCCATGCTCTCTCTCCTCTTCCAAGTGGCAGAAGCAACATCTTATCTGTCCTCTCTTTCACTTCCCAAGAACTGAAGTTTGTTAAGTCTTGTGCCATTTTATATGCAACTTCACTGTAAATGGAACTCCTTGATTTAGTGCTCATTCATTTGCTTGCACTCTCATTCTTGGTTCCACCTCCCACTTATGGTAAGCTTATCCTCCCAATCAATACTATTGTGTTTGCACCTATATCTGTCTCTCATATTTTTTTGAGGCCTGAGGTAGGCAGTGTGTGTTCAGTAGTCACAGTCCCATGCACTGTGGTTTAAGAACACCTCCTCCTTTGTGCCCTGGGACAGCTTAAAAAGATAGGGAAACATTAAACAAATCCCTCTTTTTTACCTTGTTGCAGCAAAACCACTGATGTTCCCCTATCTTTAAAACGGCATCCCCAGTATCCATGGTTTCAAGCATCCGCGGTGAGGTCCAAAATGGAACCCCAACAGATACTGGGGCATGTCTGTATATCTGTCCGAAATGTCAGGTGCCAGGTGAGTCTTCAGATGGGGACAGGACTTCATCTGGCTAACTCTTGGGATTTTATCTTGATTTTACCTTACCGGTTTTGAAACTTTGGAAAAGAATAAGCAACAGAGGTGACATGAACATCCCACAGGTACTTCAAGGCTTCATCTTTTGAGAAGGATGGGGCTGCTGAAAGGCTTTCAGAGTTCAATGTAGTAGATAAGCGATACTAAAAAATGGGAACAGTGAACAAATACAAAACTATTCTGTAAGACTTCTAACAAAGAAAGTGAACAGAGTCTATTAGTGAGAGTTAAAAATAGACTGTGTCTTTAATATGGATTGTTCCATCTGTGATACTAGGAAACATTATGCTTTAGGCCTCAGTTGGCATCAGGGGATGGCTGTTTAGGGCTAGTGGGGGTTCACACAGCCTAACCAGGTTGACCCCTGAGACCTTAGTATGAGGGTAGTGGCAGGGACCAGTGTACCAACAGGGCGCAAGTGGGGAGCCCTGTGGGAGGCCAGTGTTGGGCCTTTTGTCCTAGACCCCCGAGCGGTCCAGTAGTGACACTGCCTCAGGTGGACAAAGCTCTTGTCTAATTAAATAAAGGACTGACCAATATCCACTCACCCACCCATGAGGAAGATAACCTTACCTTGAAGAAATATCTCCACTTTGGCATGATTTTTGGCACCTGGGTGTGGCATTCAGCAATGAGACAGAAGTCCTCTCTTCGTTCATTTGGTGGCAACATTTCCACCTCATATGGCAGTTCTCCAAACACGCCACTTTCCAGTGCTCCCAGAAGTTTTATTCTCAACCCCTTTTTTAATTACCCTAGCATGGAATTGGCCTTCTTAATTGCTGCCGCACACTAGGTTGATACCTTCATTGAATTGTCCACCAGCACCCCAAGATCTCTCTCCTGAGCTGTCACAGACAGCTCAGAACCCATTAGCCTATAGGTGAAGTTTTGGTTTTTGGCCCCAGTGTGCATCACTTTACATTTGTCTATGTTGAAACGCATCTGCCATTTGGCTGCCCATTCCCCCAACTTGGAGAGATCCTTCTGGAGCTCTTCACAATCCCTTCTGGTTTGCACCACCAGGAAAAGTTTTATGTCATCTGCAAACTTGGCCACCTCGCTGCTTATCCAGGTCATTTATGAATAAGTTGAAAAGCACAGGCCCCAAGACAGATCCCTGGGGCACTCCACTTTTCACCTCTCTCCATTGTGAAAATTGCCCATTGACCCCCACTCTCTGTTTCCTGGCCCTCAACCAATTCTGGATCCATGAGAGGACCTGCCCGCTTATTCCCTGACTATGAAGTTTCTTCAGCAGCCTTTGGTGGGGGACAGTGTCAAACGCCATCTGAAAATCCAGGTATACGATATCCACAGGTTTACCCACATCCACGTGCCTGTTGACCTTTTCAGTGAATTCCAAAAGGTTTGTGAGGCAAGACGTACCCTTACAGAAGCCATGCTGACTTTCCTTTAGCAGTACTTGCTCCTCTACATGTTTTAGGATTTTATCTTTGATGAGGCTTTCCACCATCTTACCCGGAACAGACGTTAGGCTGACCAGCCTGTAGTTTCCAGGGTCCCCTCTTCTCCCTTTTTTTAGAGATTGGAGTGACATTGGCTATCCTCCAATCCTCTGGCACTGTGGCCATTTGAAGGGACAAGTTGCATACTCTAGTTAAGAGGTCAGCAACTTTGTTCTTTAGTTCCTTAATTACTCTTGGGTGTATACCATCTGGGCCTGGTGACTTATTTATATGTAGTTTATCAATTTGATCTAAAACATCTTCCTTGTTAACCATTATCTGCTTTAATTCCTTAGTTAGGAAGGGCTGTGGTATCACAGTTCTTCGGCTGTGAAGACGGACGCAAAGAATTCATTTAATTTCTCTGCAATCTCCAAGTCCCCTTTTATCTCATCTTTCCCTCCCTCCCCATCCAGAGGGCCAACCACCTCTCTGGCAGGTTTCCTGCTTCTAACATATTTGAAGAAGCTTTTATTATTCCCCTTTATGTTGCTAGCCATGCGTTCCTCAAATGCTTTCTTGGCCTCCCGTATCACTTTCTTACTTGTCTTTTGCCAGAGTTTATGTTCTTTTTTATTCTCCTCACTGGGGCAAGACTTCCATTTACGGAAAGAAGCTTCCTTGCTCTTTACAGCTTCTCTAACTTTGTTTGTCAGCCATGCAGGCACCCTCCTGGACCTTGTCGAACCCTTCTTTCTTTGCGGTATACACTTCTGCTGGGCCTCTACTACTGTTATTTTAAACAGCCTCCATGCAGCCTGGAGGGATTGGACTCTTTTTATCTTCACTTTCAATTTCTTTCTAACTAGCCTCCTCATCTGAGGGAAATCTGCCCTTCGAAAGTCAAGGATTCTTGTGTCAGATTTGCTCTGCACTTTTTCCTGGACATGCATGGCAAAACCAATCGCAGCATGGTCACTGTTCCCCAATTTTGAGCAAAGCCAGTAACGAGGGCAGTCTGGAGGAGGCTGACCAGCCAGTGATCCCAAACAAAAGCTGCTGAAAGAGAGGAGGCCCAGTGGGTGGCCTATCTCTGAGGCTGCTCTGTGGGGAAACTAGTTAGCCTAATGTGGGTACTGAGGTCCTTGGGGAGGCCCGGCAGGGAATTAGGCGGAACACTTGTCTTCCCTAACTTTGTTCTCTGTTGCAGGACGGGATTTGGCGGGACACATGTGAACTGAGCATGCTGACTTTGTATCATGCTGTGTGTGTGTGTGTGTTTAACAATGGTGTGAATACCTTTAGCTTTACTTTTTTTTTAAGTTACACATGAATTATCTATTTCTGAGAACCTCAGGCACTTCCTTAGGTTGGAATTTTGGTTGCAGTGACTCCCTTTAGCGTATTTTTAATACATCACCAACATGTAAGCATTTGAAATTCTTAGGTCCTGATGTTACAAATGGCCAACGTAACAGGAATATTGACATCGAGTAGAATAGCTAGGTCATTTGACATCCAGGGCCCATAAATTTTTGACAAACCCCACTGCCCCCATGGCAAAATGATTCATGTAGTTATTCATTCATTCATTCATTCATTCATTCATTCATTTATTAAATTTCTACCCCGCCTTTCTACCCGAAGGCACTCAAGGCGGTATTACAAAATTAAAAACACAATAAAAATAATTAATCATAATTAAAAAAGTAATTAAAAACAATATTAAAAATAAAACATAGAAATAGCCAATCCCATGGATCATAACATGAACAAAAATATAAAAGAATGCAGAGACCAGCCAGCCTGTCAGCAACTAAAAGCCTACTGGAACAAAAAGGTCTTCAGCCCCCGCCGAAATACCGCCAACGAGGGAGCAGTTCTTAACTCTAAGGGGAGGGTATTCCAAAGTTGGGGTGCCACCGCCGAGAAGGCCCTATTCCTGGCCGCCACCCCTCTCACCTCTCCTGGTGGCGGCACAGTCAAAAGGGCCCCCCCAGATTACCTCAGAGTACGGGTAGGATTATATGGGAGGAGGTGGTCCCTCAAATACCCCGGGCCCAAGCCGTAAAGGGCTTTAAAGGTCAAAACCATTCACATTTTTTATCAACTACCTCCAAGAAGCTCAGGGTGCTGCGCATGGTTCCTCCAATTATTTTGTCCTCACAACAACTGTCCTATGGGAGGTGCGGCTGAGAGATAATAATAGTTATCATATGAAATGAATAATAATGGCCAGAAAATAAATGCAGTGAATAATTCCCCACAAGCAATGGATGAACATCAGTGCCCTCCCCTGGTCTTGCTCCCTTGCACATAATACACGGTGACATAGCGCCTCTGCATCTGGGCTGCTTGGATATGCACCAGCTAAACAGCTGGCTTGGATCCAAGTAACCCCATAGGACAGGTTGCACCTATACGCGCTGGACATCGCACAGGCCGCTGTTCCAGCGCAGGTTAGAATTGCTCTGTTAGCTTAACAGTACTGAACCAAATGGAATACTATCAACTTGATCAAAACATGGAAACACCAATGGTTAAGTAGTTAAATTAGGGCCTGAGCCAATGGGACTTTACGCAGGTGGTGCTTTTGTACCGCCCACATCGCTGTTGTAAATAACACCCTAAAGCACCTCCAACACCAGCAGTAAGTTTCTACCACTCTACGTCTCATTGGCTCTTGGAACAATAAGTCTCATTGGTCAGTTTTGAGTAAAGGAAATCCGTTTTTGTTACAAAAGGCAGTTGTGTTTTCTTTTTCTGGTTTTAGTCTATAACTTTTGAAAGAATACAGATTTTTCAATGTGGTTTGTTTCATTTCATTCTGCTGTAAATGACACATTAAATGATACATAACATAATGGTATTATGAAAAAGAACCCCAAGATTTTACAGTTTTGGGCAGTAGTGGTGTCAGCCCCTGTGCGCATCACTTGGTGAGGCCTGCTCCCCACTAGTGACACCACTCCCATGTGGCACTGCATCAGTGGCCTGCAGGACCCTGCCCAGAGCACCCACAAGCTGACCCTGGCCCTCTGTTGCCTGCAGCTGCCACAGCTGACTGACCTCCATGCATTCCATGCACCCCCACAGGGCAGCTACATTGTCTAGGCAGCAGCTAGGAAGGCTGAGACCAGGGCCGTGTGGCAAATGTTGCAACTTAACACTAATAAATGAACAGGAATGTTTGCATGGGTGATTTCTTTTGTAGGCCCTGATTCACCTCTGCAGAGCCATAACACACTGCCCCATCACATGACATCCCTTCCGTGTTCACCCAGAGGAGGGGGTGCTTGCTGCTGTGGCTTTGCATGCCCCATTCCTTCTCCTGTGGAGGCTCCCAGCTGCCACAGGAGAACAGAGCATGCAAAACCACCAGTGCCTTCTTTGGAACTTGGGTGGAGCTTGGTGGCAATCATGTTCCCCCACTTGGTATAGTGCCCGGGGCAGGTGTCCCTCAGGCTCCACCCTAGTTACAGTTCTGAATTTCCCTAAATCTTCTCTCTCTTTGGCTGTATGTTCCTCCAGTTGGATTTCAAGATCAGAAATAAGTCTTGATTGGGGAAAAATATATGTATTTCTTATATAACATTGCCTCAAGGCAGTAAATAACCTGGGGGACAGATTGTCAAGAAGATCTCTAAGGATACAGAATTAACCCGCTTCTCCTTCCCACCAGTTCTCCTGCTCCAGTGCTACAGCATTCATATAACCTTCACAAACAAGAATTTGGGGACAATTCTACGCTTAATTTTCTGTGTTATGAATATGTAAAGATGAGAAATCTGAAATGACTTTTTCAGTTCCTGGAAGGATTCACAGCATTGTTTTGAAATGGGTTTCCATGGCATTGCTTAGACATAATTCAGTGTTTTGTTACATTCGTACCTATTAAATATTGCATTCTACAGTATCAGCCTAAGGAAATCCATGGTAAACAAAGCAGAATAAAAATCTACATAATCACGGGTCTGTGCTCATATAGCTGACAAAACATTTTTCCAAGAAAAGCAGGAATTCATTTCTGCATCAAAGTAAGGAGATGATGCAGTTCATTGTTATTTCATGGCAGAGAGAAATTACATTCTGAACAAGCAGCTTGGAGAGCAAGGACTAACAAGCAGACGTGGAAAGGAAGCAGTTTGGAGGGCTGCAAATGCTGTCCTCTCTGGCAGCAGTGATAGCAGAAGCAACCAGACAGCACAAGGGACAGCAACAGGAGGGCAAACAAAACAAAAAGAGAATGTAAGAACATAAGAAGAGCCCTGCTGGATCAGGCCAAAAGCCCATCTAGTCCAGCTTCCTGTATCTCACAGCGGCCCACCAGGTGCCCCAGGGAGGCATGAGACAACAAGATGCTTGCATCCTGTTGCCACTCCCTTGTACCCGGTAGTCTGAAGTAACCTACTACTGATGTAAGGAGGTTGCACAATCCATCATTGCCTATAGCCCACAATGGGCTGTCACACTAAGAGATGAGATTAGTGTGACGGGAAAGATTTTGACAACCGAAGATAACTGAAACCGTGGAAACTGAGAGCGCAGTCCTAATCTGGAGTTAGGCCGGCACAAATTAGGCCAGCAAAGTTTAACCAGCATAAGGGCCACCATAAAGTGTGTTTGGACCACTCTCAGAGTCAGGGAGGATGGTGCATATCTGTGTGCTGGCCTCTATGAGAGAGCTCCAAACATACTTTATGGTGTGTGCCGACCAAACTTTGCTGGCCTAACTGTGCCTGCCTAACTCTGGGTTAGGATTGCACCCTAAATATGTGGATAAAGGCAAGGGTGGTGATTATACATCCAAACCATACAATGCATGACAGTAACAAAGCCCCATAGCAATGAGCTGTGGCTCCCCAGGGAGCTGCAGAAGCCAGGCAGGGCAGCTGTGGAATCCTTGTGAAAAACCCGACACCCTATACAGTGAATATTATTATTATTATTATTATTATTATTATTATTATTTATTGAATTTATATCCCGCCTATTGCCCGAAGGCACTCAAGGCGGCATTTACAACAATAAAAAATATAAAAACAACATTAAAAAACAATTTAAACAATATTAAAATACAATAAAACAAAAAAATTAAACAGAGTTTAAAACAAGCCATGTGGATCATAAAATATAAAAGTATAAAAGTATAACCAGCCAGCCAGCCAACCTGTCAACAGTTAAAAAGCTTTTTGAAATAAAAAGGTCTTCAGCCCCCACCGAAAAGTTAACAAAGAGGGGGCTGTTCTCAATTCAAAGGGGAGGGTATTCCAAAGTTGGGGGGCCACCACCGAAAAGGCCCTCTTCCTGGCCGCCGCCCCTCTCACTTCTCCTGGTGGCGGCACAGTCAAAAGGGCCCCCCCCAGATGATCTAAGAGTACGGGAAAGGATTATATGGAATAGGATCATAGCCCTAACTGGGAGCCATGGCCCAGTAAAAGAGCCTCTAGTCAAAAATATTTTATTTGGGAATCACTGCCCTATGGTCTCATTAATGTGTGTCTAGAAAATAGGATTTTGACTTCAAATACATTGAACTCAGTGGGATTTACTTCCAAATAAACATTGTTATTAGCTTATCTTTTTGTTTATTTCAGGGAATTTGCTTTGTATTCTCACCATTCTGACATCAGAATTTCACTTGGATGGACTTTACCTTCAATATAGTTCCATAATTGGCAGGAGAATGCAAAATTGTACCTGACTTTGGGTTAATATCAAAGCATTCAGCTAACTGTGCTTCAGAAAAACAACCAATAAAAAAGGAGTGGATTTCATTTGGTTTACAATTTGGGATGGGGAAAGGGAACACCGCTTGTTGATCTGCAAAGCCCCCCTTTAAATACGTATAAGGGAATGAAAAATAACACTAAAGAATACCAATCCTCTGACTTTATTCTTATTTCACTTAAAGAAAAAAAAATCTTCTCCTTTTTCAGCCTTTTTCCCACCTCCATAATAATGGATAAGATGAAAGCCAGCTAGAGGTTGGGCCTAGCTGATGAAGTGACATGCCACTGCAGTATCCATAGAAACCAGGACTCCCAACTCATTCACACACAAAAACTGCTTCCAAAACAGGCCTGAGAGAGAGAGAGAGAGAGAGAGAGAGAGAGAGAGAGAGAACACCATTCGGTGGTAACCATGCATATCCAATTGCTATGTGGTCTCAGTCTCTTTTATGCATGAATCAAGCATTTGGCTTTAATTTCAATTTCAGTTTTTCAACAATTAATCCAGATTTCCCTTATGACAATACTTATCACACAGGTACTCACATATGATACTAAGTGCCCACTCCTAAACTTCCCAGGTGACCGGAGAAACAACAGTGCCAAAATGGCCACCTCTCTTATCCTATGGGGCCAGGGAAGCAGCTGCAGGTCTCCTTGGGCTAAAGGAACACTGGTTCCCTCACCCCATGTCGAGCAATGGCAGCCCAGATGGGTCTACCTGGATTTGCGCCTGCTACTGTGTGGCTCAGGAAGGGGATTAGGATTTGGCAATAGTCTCTGCTGCGGTCCCTGCCCCCTCCTGATCCTCCACTCAGGCCTCCCTCCCTGCCCCCAGTTCCACCCCACACTGCTAGGACAGCAACAGGGGATTTTTTTTATAAGGCTCTTTTTCCCTCAATCTTTTTCCCTCAATGTCTTTTGCTTTATTGCCCAGTCATAATCCACAGGCAAGATCTGCATGGCTACTACCACCATGTAACTACCTAGGGTCTGATTGACTACCAGCCAGCCTAATCCAACCTAAAACCCCATGCAGTGGTGCAGCAGGCAGGCAGGCACAGCTTCCACTTCATCCTGCAGAGGGTTTTCAGCTGCTGGAACAGGCATTCTGTTGGTGCTTCCTTTTATTAGGATTGAGCCATATCAGCATCTACCAGCACATGTACAGATTGGTCTTGCATGCCTGAAGTAAGCTAAGTTCATCCATCTTTTTGGTCAACATGAGATATTGGTGGCCTGAGATATTGGTGGCCTGCAGCACTGCCTGGATAATTCATGGACTGTAACTCAGGCCAAACAAGAAGCAAAATGTGAAACATGGCCTGTTGGGAGGTACATTTTCTTTATTAATAGTACGTGGGGAGCAATGAAAACTGTCAACACAATGGTGGGGACAGGAAGGGCTTTCATACTTTGGTTCTGATGTCATTTGATCCTGATCTGCCTCCCTCCCTCCCTCCCTCCCTCCCTCTCTCTCTCTCTCTCTCTCTCACACACACACACACACACACACACCATGTGTTAAACTAAAATTTAAGAAAGCCTCCATTGATAGCCAATAGAATTTTGTAAAACTGAAAAATAGCACATGAAAAATAGCCGTCATCACGATCAAAATCACAGTGGGCAAAATGCTAAAATACTCCTACCCCCATAATAATTGTGCCGGGTTACTCTGCCCCTTTGCCCCATATACAGTTCTGTTAATAAAGAAAACATAAGACATAAGACATAAGAAATTTATTTGTCATTACACTCACAACTGGGTGCAACGAAATGAGGTGCTCTTCCCCAAGGTAAAACTGGACAACACCAAAACTAAAATATGCACAATCAACCATACAACAATCACTTATACAAATATAAATACCCCATTGCTCCCAGCAATTTAAATTCCACAAAAACTTATGACCCCGCATTTAAACTCAATACTGCACTTGGGTAAAAACTGTTTCTGAATCTGCTCGTCCTTGCTTTCAATACCCTAAATCTCCTTCTCGATGGTAAGGGTCTTCAGTGAGTATTTCAGCATGTGTGTAGTTCGGCCTTCACTGGGCTGACAGACCTCAGTGGGCTATTGCCTCACACACCACTCTTGCCAGCCATCTCTATTTTCAGCTCAACTCTTCCATTTGCCTCTCCTAGCTTTTGCAAGTCATCATGGACTCCATTGATCCACCTTGAACAAAGTCATCCATTGAGTCTAGTTGCTGATGGATTGTGATTCATAATTTTTTCTTCAGCTCTATTCTTCCCCTATAACAATATCCTGCCCACTATATATTAGATTTTATGGTATTAAAAATTGATAGCTTCTCTTAGCTGTCTGCTGCACCATCACTTCTGCTCCTGATTTCAGGATTCGTTTGACTTGCTATGAGTTGCCTGCTGAGTTGCCTGCTGACCAAACAATTTGTTTTTAGAAACAGTCCCGTATTTGTTAACACGTAAGCCAAAAAATGATACAGATATGGGCAGCCTGATCCTGAGCCCAATCAGTGCAACTCGCTCTGATGCTGCCTGGGCAACTGCCATCATTAAAGTGCCATAAGACACTTAGCAGCCAGCGGTAAGCCTACAGCTCACCAATGCCCAAGAAGATCATGGAGTGTTAAGTATCCCCACTGGGTGAAATCCAAGGAGATCCATTGGGGCTGCCAGGAACCAATATTCCCTTACCCCAAGGAGAACCTTGGCAGCTTCCATGGCCCCATAGGATACAGTGACAGCCATTTCAGCACTGCTGTGCTGCAGAGAAGCGGGGAATTTTAGGATTGGGCCCTTCTCTGAAAACATTCATACCTTATAAGCAGGACCACTTCCACATCCTACTTTAATTACAATTTTTATAAAGAGGAGCTGGGATGTTGTTGGTGTTGCTACATTAAAACAAAATGACAGCAGATCTTCAGTATCGGTGATACCCAAAGATCAATCCCCAAAGATTTGACAATCTGCAGAGTTTGAACCCGTGGATGGTTCCGCTGCAAGTCTCCCAGACATGACAGGAGCTGAGCTCTGAAGGGATTTTACCAGGTCTCAGAATACTTTTTAAAGGCATATAAACTCCACTTCCAGTTTCGCTGAAAAACAGGAAGTCACAGGTTTTTTTCTTTTTACAGTCAATCTGAGGCCCACAAACACCATGGAGTCTGCAGACATGTGCAGCCTCTGGGAGTTCAGAAGAACCTACAGACCTGACCAGAATCCAACTTGGGTTTTCCTACTCATTTTCTGGATTTTTGGCCACAACCTTTGATAAATATATGACACTTCAGTTTGTTCTATTGCATTCTGCATTAAATTACCTTTCCAATCATATATAACATGATAGTATTGTTCATACATACCAGGGTTTTCACAATTTTGGTCACTAGTGTCAAGCCCCCCCTAAACCTTGTTGCCCAGTGCAACTGCACCCCCTCTACTTCTTTAGCTACACCCCTGGGTAATCTACCTGTATTGCCTCCGATATGTTTTGAGAATGACATAAGACAGTGGTTCACAAAGACTTTCAACTGGCAGTTCCCTTAACCTACTGGGCCTTTGGCCGTGCCTCTCCATGAGGGCTCCAATCCTATACATTGTATAGGGTGGCAGTATTTCATGAAGTTTCCACAGCTCACTTGTCTGGTTTCCACAGCTCCCTGGGGAGCCACGGCTCACAGTTTGGGAACCACTGACATAAGAGATTATTGTTGGTCACTTTACATTACCTTTTTGAGGTTTCTCTCATTTTCCTTGTCAGAATTGGTGCAACTCTCCTTTTTTCTGGACAATAATACTGCTCAAACTTGCAGAGCTTGAAGTACAGATTACCGAGTGAATGCATTTGTAATGCTTTGGGAATGTGCCATATAAATTGTTAATGGGGGTTATGTTTGAGAGTGCACATGCACTGATGCTGCATGAGCTTGCCTCAAGACTAAAAAATAGGGCTACCAGATGCAAACTGGGACAGAGTGCCTATATCTTTAATTATTGTATAGAAGAGGGAATTTTATCAGGTGCAGCTTTTGAAACTCTTCCATGATGAGCTGCACCTACCCAAATTTCTTCTTTTACACAATGGTTAATAAAGGTTTAGGCACTCTGTCCCAGTTTGTATCTGGTAATCCTACCAAAAAAAAATCTGTTTACGCAAGGAACAAAAATGCCTCATTCTAGGGCCAGACTTACATGCCAAGGGAATGGCCTGCCTGATGGGCACAGGACTGCATACAGGTTGGGAGAAGCTGGGAAGGCATCAGTAGAGCAGAGTATAGGCCATTCGCCCACTGAGTGGAGTGTGCCTGCATCTGCTGGAGCTGATGAAGAGCAGTAAGTGGTTACAGGGCACTTCTCACTTTCAGAAGAAGAGGCTTAGAAGGTGACCAGGCCAGTTAGGTGGAATCAGGAAGGGTAGAGGCACAACTAAGGCCCAGGGAATAGAAGGCCAGGGGTGAGGAAGGGCTGGCTGAGGGCTAGAGACTGGCTGGAAGAGAGGCTTCAGAACCCTGTGAGGCTGGAGAAGGCCCTGAGCCTGAAGAGGAGGAGGAGGGTGCTGTAAACCCCATCGGCTCTGAGGTCCAGGGAGACAGGCCAGGTGCACATGGACCTGGAGGCAATGGCATTCCTACAGGGGGAGTGCTGTTTGCAGGAGCCTGAGCTCCTGTGTAATGGATTCCCTCCACCTCCCTCCAGAGCCATTTGCGGCTTGGAGAGCAAAGCATCCAAATTGGGTTTCTGAGCTGCTATTGGCTCTGGAGGTGAGTGGGAGGAGCTGCGTTACACAGGAGCTCAGGCTCCTGCAAAACCTAGCATTTTGCTCTCCCCTGTAGGAAAGCCACTGCCTGGAAGCATGCATAGGTTGCTGCCCCATATAACGGTGCTGGGCAGGACCTTCTTTCACAGGGCCCCTGGCAGCCTCCAACTACAACAAAACCTTTTCAAAACAAAGCACAACACTTTTTTCACTTTGTTTCAATGAGTTCATTATTCCAGGGCTTTGTAACATTTGGAAACATCTTCTGAAGGCCAGGCAGCTGCACAGCCACAGCTTGCCCACTGGCACACTATTGTGTGAGCTATCTCCATTTTCAGTGGGGCCAGGCCAGGCAGGACAATGTCAGGTGGTCATTTTGGCCGTGGAATCAGGTACTACTTCAGCTTTATGCTCCTGATCCTGAATTCTGTATTGGACACCTTTAAAAGCTACCATCTGCGACGGACCATTCATGAAATACCCCTACGAATAGTGGACGCTGATTGAAAGGCACTGCTTTATATACATAATAATCCACTGCACAAATCCACAACATCATAATAAACAATATAGTCCTTCAGGCTGATACACATAGGGCCAAATGAACATCTTAATTCTGCAACATGGTCTGATGGGGGGGCAGAGGCAGAGGAAGGGTGTAGCGTGGGGTGACACGCGCAATGGGAGCCAGCAGTGGCAAGGCGCAGCTGTGTGGAACAACCTGTGTGTTTTTCGACTCCCCCGCCCTCCCATGTGCTCGTTATCGCTCTTTAATGGAGCAATTCCAGGCACAAGGAGGCGTGGCTGGGCAACACATGGGGGTTGGACACTGTGCTGGGGGTGCGATGATGTCACCCCGCCCCTGGGCATGCTCGGAGCCCAGTATGGCTGGGGGGGGAGTAAGGTTTTTTTAATCAATAGCACATGAATGGAGGTCTTTGAAACCTAGTAAAACAAGGGCCAGGGGTAGAGGAGTTTTAGTATTCTCCTCAGCAGTTTTGATCTCAGCACAAGTGAAAGGAATATTTTTTTAAAACCAAAACAGAGTGTGGGACAGTCACAATCAGGATCAAAACTTCAGCAGTAGCACAGTACCTTTGAAGGCAGGGTACCATTTCTTTGTTTACCTATGGAAACCATTTTGTCAATTACGTTTTTGTTGAAAAGTGGTACAGTATATAGTTTACCTCTCTCCCATCATTAGGTTCATTAGATTTTATGCCCTACTATTCATTTTAAAGTAATGCTTACTTATCAGGCATCTAGGTGTATCACACATCTAGGTGTATATCTCGCTAGGCTCTTAATGGCCACTACTTGGTTCCACAGACACAGTTAAAATGATGTGATATCTGAACTTTACTCTCTTGAGTCTGGACTACTGAGTAACTTTGCAGGTGGAGGGACTGAAATAGAAAACCTTCAAGTGTCATATCAATCAATCAATCAATCAATCAATCAATCAATCAATCAATCAATCAATCAATCAACAGGTACTTATATACCGCCTTTCAACACGAAGTTCACAAAGCGGTTTACAGGCAAATAGTAATAATAATAAAGTTAAATGGCTCCCTGTCCCAAAAGGCTCACAATCTAAAAAAAGGCAGACCACCAGCAACAGCCACTAGAAAGACTGCGCAGGGGTGAAGAGGGACAGTTACTCTCCCCCTGCTAAATATAAGAGGAGCACCACTTGAAAAAGTGCCTCTTGTCCAGTTAGCAGGGGTAACCATATGTGTGTCTTTGCTACCTATCCCTTGTACCAGTGATTTTCAACCAGTGTGCCATGGCATATTGGTGTGCCACAAATGGTTTGTAGGTGTGCTGCGGGAGTTTGGGAAGAGAGTCATTTATTAGTCGGGCCATTGGGCGATGTGAGTTCCCTACCAGCTGTATGTCAATTGTCAAACTGTCAAAAAAACTGCCTTTTGTCAATTCTTAAAAAACTGATGGGGGTGCCTTGAAAATTTTAGTGTCAGTGTGCTGCTTCATACCATGCAAACAGATAAATAAAACTTAATACAGTAAAGGGACTCTGGAAGACGCACAGATATGGGAACAGTGTTGCATAGAATCTACCACTTTCTACAGAGCTAAAATATGCTGAAATCGTATTCATGAGACATATTTTAAAAGATACAAGATCACTGAAAATAAGGATTATCTGATAATCTAACACATATATTGATTTTTTTTCAAGTTACTAGAGAAATAAATGTAAGATATTGTCACAGAAAATATGGGGCCTTTCCCAGGGATGAAATCAGCCTTTCAATCCACCAAAGTAAGTAGTAAGTCAATGCAACCATTAGAAGCACAACAGCCTGGCATACTCTTTGTCTCCGGTTATCCCTGTTTCCTTGGTTCTTGGTGACTGAAATGCAATTCAAATCATGAAAGTCAAAGAACAAAGGCGAGCCCAGTTGTCATTATGCTGCCGCGGCATCAGAAAGCGCCTCACATCACTGGGGATTCGGCCTATCCATACTTCAAAAAAGACTAAATAATTGATCAGAATCAGTAGTTCCCCTGGATTGAATTTCCCAGGAAAATGGCCCATGTCTGTTGCCTCCTTCCTTCCAAGAGTGCTGTAATCCAATTGCACTCTGTGCAGATAATAAGCACTCCAATTGAGCCCTGAGGCCGGGGCGTGGTTCTTGTCTTTTAATCTTTTCTTTCCTCTTCCCCTTGCTGCTTCCCTTCCTCCCCTCCCCAACCCCCTCTCTTCCAGGCCCAGTGAGGTCAGCTCATGAATATTGCTGCATTTCCCAGAGAAGCTCTGGCACAGCTTGGTACCTCCTGCATCTGTGGGTGTGCATAGGAGGAGACAAAGTGGGGGGTGAGTAATGCTGATGCTGGAGCCATTGTTTGCAAATAAAAGAAAAGAGCGCTAAACAGCACGAAAACTTAACCAGGTCTTGAACCTTTCAATTGAGTGTGTGAAAAATGCTCTCTCTCTCTGCATGCTAATTTCTGGAGGAAAGCCAGCAAGGCTTCTCAACACACTCGCAGTTTGCAATCCATCTGGAAAGAGTGCACCAGTGGAAAGTGGAGAAAGAAAAAATTGAACTAATTGCTGCCTGATTCTCATTTAGTCCTGTGCTAGCTGGGGAAGTCTGGAATTTCTCTTTTGTTTCTTTTCCTTCTTTCTTCTTCTTCTTCACCTTGGCAGCTGCTTTAGCAGGGAAATCTGCAGAGGTTCGTCCTGCCACTTCTGAGATGCCACGTGACAATGGCTCCGCCGGTCTAGTTGTGTTGCAGAGTCTGGTTACAAGGGAGATTCTTGGTTTGGATTGTAGGATTAATTTTTAAATAGATACTGAAGTTTGTCAAGAAAAACCAGCCAGTACTAGAACTGAAGACTTGAAAGAATCATATGATGCCCTTGGCAGTTCTTTGGTGAAACTGTCGATTCAGCTGCAGTGAAACTTCGTAAAGAGAAGCAGGTAATGTGTAGGGCTATGGAAATCTTGGTGGAGTTTAGTATGATGCAGAATCTATCATAATCAATAAGAGTTGGATATAAGTTAATTCCCAATCTTGTGTGTGTGTGTGTGTGTGTGTGTGTGTGTGTGTGTGTGTGTGTTTAGAAATAGATATTAGCAAAAAGATTGCAAATAACTGTGATACTGCTCTCTGTCTATGAACATTTATGTATGTATGCATGTAATGATAGTAATTAGTAGATGCATACGCTTTTAATAACTTAGGCTTCAGTCCTATGCATTCTTACTTGCGAATAATCAAACAGATGGACTTTCTTCTGCTTAATAGATTTTTTAAAAAATCTATTCTATCCATTTATCTAATAAAACTGGGTTTGAAAAATACTATACCCGCTCACTTTGTAATTTCTCTTCTGGTTTCTCTAATGATACTGCATTTGTATGTATTGTAATATATTTGTATTTCATATGAAATATAACTGAAGTATTAGAATGGCTTTAGAAGACAATGACTATAATTACTGCAGCACTGGCACAGAAGCAAGTAATGTCATAATACAGTAGTATTTTCTAGAGTATCATTCTCATAGTCTTCCAGAATCTGACATTTTTTTTCTTTTAACTACAACTTGTGTGTGTGTGTGTGTGTGTGTGTGTGTGTGAGAGAGAGAGAGAGAGAGAGAGAGAGAGAGAGAGAGAGAGAGAGAG
>JAJKFI010000050.1:174682-225825 GCA_029204185.1 Lerista edwardsae | reverse complement strand
AGAGAGAGAGAGAGAGAGAGAGAGAGAGAGAGAGAGAGAGAGAGAGATGCAGAGTATGTCTTGTAAGCACATAAACAAGTACTGTTGTGATTAATATTGTTAATTTAAGTTACAATTTTATAAACCAAGAGGACCCATTTACCATTTACTCTACCACTGATTTTATCCTTCATATGTGCCAGATATGTGATATAGTCCTCTTAGCAGGATGTTATAGTAGCTCATCCTGGGGTAACTTGGTCATCTGTATGGACTGTGACATTCCACAGAGCAAAAGTGCTTTTACAATCTACTTTGACAATGGAAACTGCCTTCTTGTAAAAGTAGGCAAAAGTTCTCATGACTTCAGTACCACTCAGGAATTTAAAATAGTTGGTATCCCTGACCTTGTGTTTTATTTTTAAATATATGAGGAAGAGAAGATCTGACAGATTATTTCTAATGGTATTCTAAAAAATACACGTACATTTGCTTTTACATGCGACATACAAAAGTGGTGGGTTATATAAAAACAGGAATTTAAAGTAGGATTAGGCTTGGATTCTAAGTGTACTTTTTTTGGGAGTAAGTCCAATGGAATTCAGTAGGACCAATGGTGTTCCTATAGGGGGCAAAATGCTAAGTTTCGCAGCAGTCTGAGCTTCTGTGTCATGTGGCCTCTCCTCCTCAGAGCCATTCATGGCTCAGACAGCAAAGCCTCTGAGCAAGCTCCCCAAGCCACAAATGGCTCTGAAGGCAAGGGGGAGGAGATGTGTTACACAGGAGCTCAGGCTACTGCAAAATGTAATGTTTTGCCCTCCTATAGGAACACCACTGAGTAGGTCACATTTCTGAGTAAACATGCTGGCGGTGTAACCCTAGTAAATGCTGTTCCAGGAAACAGCATTGATTCTAAACTGGTAGGAAGTGCATCAGTAAGAGGAATCTATTCATTCCTTTTCTCTTTGGTAATAATAATGTCAGCTTTTGGGTGGTGTATGAAATTAACAGTATTTTTTGTCAGGATTATGGAATGTATATACATTCTTTTTTTAATTGTGCCCTTCAAGAAAGAACCTTTCAGGGTGTCTTTGCAGCATTAATGACAATAAACTGTACAACAAGAATGAAAGCAATAAAAGAACAATGACAAAACCAGTGAAACAAGACACATTTCGAGGATGGGAACATGAAAAGGTTTCACGTGGCAACAAAATGATTACCAACTTGATGTCAAGCAAAGCTTTCTAGGGATGGCATTCCACAAATGTGGTGCTGTCACAGAAATGGCCCTTTCATGGAATGTTTCTGGAACCCAGAGCAAGGCCTCTGAGGGTGCCAGAAATCTGAGGGTGCCAGATCTAGACATCTGGGCAGGTTGATATTTAATTTAGTCCTGAAGAGCTACCATTCTAAGCCTGAACATGACATAAGTTATTTGTCTACTGCACATTCCTCTCTCTTCCTCCACCTGCTCCTAGCATCTTTCATAGGTACACTCTCAGAGCACAATCCTAAAGGCTGGCATAAACTAAGCCAGCAAAGTTTGGCTGGTACAAGGCTCACCATAAAGCATGTTTGGACTACTCTTGGGGTCAGGGAAGATGGCTCATGTCTGTGTGCTGGCCTCTCTGACTCCGACAGTGGTCCAAACACACTGTATGGTGGTCCTTGTGCTGGCCAAAGTTTGCTGGCTTAGCTTATGCTGGCCTAACTCAGTTTAGGACAGCACCCTCATTTAAAAGTTGGCCAAGCCTACTTCAGTGTGAGACTTGAAACATGTACCTTCAGACTGTTGTCTTGGTTTTAATGTTGCTATTATTTGACTGACATTGTCATTCTGCGCATGTTTACTCAGAAACACGTTTCTCTGTGTTCAGTGGGGTTTACTCCCATGTAACTGGAGTGGATAAGGATAGCATCCTTATGCAGTGAATCTAAATGGCATTACAAAGCTTCTTAAGCAAAAAGGCAGGAAGGCTCTCAAATAGCCTACAAACTTAATTTAACACTGGGGAGGGCAACTGAGGGAAGGAATTGCTAACAACACATGTTAGCACAGGATGAGCATGAACAAAGGTAGTTCCCCATATTTAAACTTTATAGTTGGAGATAGTGATTACAGGGCAAAGTTAAAGGTCTCATAGGTTATTATAGTTCATATAATTCACTCAATATAAGTAAAGAATTTTGGGGTGCTTAAGATCCGTTGATCAAGACTGGGTAAATGACCCTTCAAAAGTACACATCCAGAGCACACTTCCTTGGCTTCCATTGGAGACTTGGCTATTCCACAGGGAAGCAGTGACACAGAATGGGCCAGCCCTATAATTGCTGTTTGGAGAGGTGTAAACTGATGGGGGAACTAGCGCAGGATGACATCATGGCTTTGTGAAATGTCAGGGAGAACCTGACTAAGCCCTTTTGAAAGTGTTTTGTGGGTTTGGCCAGGATGACCTGTAGTTCCAGTGCTTTGCGGGATGATTTAGGGCTGGTGAAGCGATCTGAGAAACAGACTTGTTTGCGAAGTTGAAATTTGTAAATTTGCATTTGTTACTGTAAGTTAGAAAGACTGCCCTCTGCATCTGAAAACTGTTGGGCATTTATCTGGAGAAGTTAAAGTGTAGTTGATGTCTGGTCAAATTTGATGTAGTTGGTGTCCTGTGGGGAGGTGGCGATAGAGGATGAGATCAGCAGATCTTGGCTCAGCGTTGACAGTTCTGATTTAATTGACGTTGCTGCTGCAATTTCAGAGCAAGGCCCAAGGTGATGTCTGTACCTTGGGGGAGGACAATTCCGTTGCATCTAGGACTTCGTGGAGCAGTTTCCAACTCTGCCCTCTTTATTCCAGGCACATTGTTCCCAATTTGTGGCGAACAGACTTGCTTTGTGGTGCTGCCGGGTCCTTTACAAGCCTGCGTCTGTGTGCTTCTTTCACCAGCTCAAAGACAGCATCACAAGTAGGAGGGCGATGACCCTGAGCGGCCTGGCCATCTCCGCTACTCCCCAGAAGAGATCGCATCAGCCATGAGCCAGCCACCCATCGGAGGCGCTGCTGCAACAGCTTCGCCTCGACTGCATCCAGAGGGGAACAGCAGTAGCAGAAACAAGCAGACGCCGCAGCAGCAGACGCCGCAGCGAGCATCCTCTCCAGGCAGGCCCCGGGATTCTCCCGCCCGCCAGCCCTCCCTGGCTGCGAACTCTGCCCGCTCGACGGCGGCTGCCGCAGTCGCTTCCTCCAAAGCCAGCTCCACCCGGCAGCAACCATCGCAGCAGCCCCCGCCGCCGCCGGGCCAAAAAGCCAGCCGGGCTAAAGGAGGAGGAGGAGTTGTGGGCGGAGACAAGCCGCCTCCGCAGGCTGCGCCGGGCAGGAGCGCGGGGCCGCTGGGAGCTGTCCAGGCCGCGGGTGGTGCTGAAGCGCAGCTTGCGCCCCCGGCAGGCGGGTGGCCGAAAGCGAATCCTGGGCCAGCCGCTGACAAGCGCGAGGCGCCTCCCAAAGACGCCGAGCTTGCGGCGCCCAGAGCCGGCGAACAGCACGCGCTCCCGGCCGAAGGGGCGGTGGAGCGGGAGGACGGCTTTGCGCTTTCTCAGCCGCCGCCCAAGAGCTGGGGCCGGGGTAAAGCGGGGAGGCCTCTGCAGAAGGGCGGGGGAGAGGCGGCCCCGCCGGCTCCTCCATCTTCTTGTGGCGCAGGCAAGGGCCGGGCCCTGGCGGGGGGCGGCGGCGGCGGCTACTGGAAGGAGGGATGCCTGCAAAGTGAGCTCATCCAGTTCCACCTCAGGAAGGGGCTGGCGGCGGCCCAGATGCACAGCAAAGGCAGCAACCAGGGCGGCGGCGCGGCGGCCGAACAGCCCCAGCCCGCCTCCTCCTCCTCTTCGACCCCTTCGCCAATGGCGCCGGCTGGGGCCGAAGAGGGCAATGGCCGCGGCGGCGCCCCGGAAGGCGCCTTAAGCCTCAATTCCCGGCAGCAGCAGGAGTTGCAGGACGAAGTAGAGAAACTGCGGGATGAAAACGAGACCCTCAAGGTGAGCAGAGGGCGGGGAGGCGAGCGGAGAGGAGGGGGAGGCCCACAACGGGTGTGGCCCAACCAGCGCGAGGAGGGGGAATCCTTTCTTCTCTCCCACAGGAAGAGGAAGACGGGGGTCGTGATGGGGACCCCGCTTTCTTCTTTCAAGGCAAAGCGTCAGGTCCATTGTTTCCTCGTTCTGGTTGAAGAAAAGACTCCTGTTCTCTTGGTGAACTATGCCATGATGCTATCATTAAAAGAGATGGGGGGGGGACCGCATTCCATTTCTGTTCTTTGGAGTAGAAGCTCCAGTTCTCTTTTCCAGTTGATCCCTTGCTCAGATGTGGCGATGCATGCACCTGATGAGTTAGGCTGTCCAGAAAAGCTGTCAGAGCAAACTAGGTAGAGCTATTTTCAGTATGATGATTTTCCAAATGGATTCCATTTCCATGGTGGAAAAAGCATATACAGGGTGATATATGGCTGTGCCTATGGCTGCTCCCAGAATGTTAACATACACATGTTTCCCCTTCAAGTGTTACAGAAAACACAGGACAGCAGAAATGCAAGGGCCTGTTTCTCTCTCCTACAGATGAAACAGCCCTTTTTTGTATAATCCCCCATATAACCCCCCCCCCATCTATCCATCGTGTTCTTTATGGGGAATGATTAATGAAAAATTTAACAATTATTCTTTTCAAATCATCATGTTTTCTATCTCTAGTTAGTCCTTCCTTTCAGGAGGGGATTGTGTTCCATATCTGCTTAAAAGCACAGCAAAATTTACACAAAATGTGTAAAAATTCAAATGATTGGTTTTGACTGTCTGGTGATGAGAAGAGGAAGAGCCAGTATTCCAACTATGTACCCACGGCATGTAGCACTGGGCAGTTGTAATATTTTTGCAAGTGATGGGCATGTACAGTACGTTTCTTCACTGCCTACACTGGATAAGTGCCATCAAATCTGATGGTATACATTAATAAGAGCATTTATATTCTACTCTTCCAAAATGAGGCTCAAAGCAGTATGCAAATGAAAATACATGAAACCAATAAAAACATTGATTATGGAAAATACATATGGGTACTTGAGAAAAATGCAGAAGGCAGGCATGAAATATTGCTAAGTGTGTCTGGTTTATTTGTGTGAATTAATATCATGTGGTATGTTTCCTTTTCTGCCTGTCACTTCTGAATGGATGCCAGAATGAGATAGATGAGCTGAGGACTGAGATGGATGAGATGAGGGACAGCTTCTTTGAAGAGGATGCCTGCCAGCTTCAGGAAATGCGCCATGAATTGGAGAGGGCGAACAAAAATTGTAGGATTCTTCAGTATCGCCTTCGTAAGGCTGAACGTAAGAGGCTTCGCTATGCTCAAACTGGGGAGATAGATGGAGAACTTCTGCGCAGCTTGGAGCAGGACCTGAAGGTACCTCAGGACTGAAAGTTGACCAATATTTGGGTGGTGATGGGGTTATAGAAGTACCCTGTTCCTGATTATCTTTGAGGGAATAAACAGTATGATATCTGTAGGGCCAAGCAAAGGTTGCTTGAGGTGTGATTTGCCCTGTGGGCATGGGAGGCAGAATTTGAAGGCCTACAAAGATCATGACTGTCAAAAAAAAAACCTCCGTTTTTGGATGGTTTTTGAATTCAGATATTTAGCCCTTTCTGGTCACAGGAGACCAAGATGGACTTACTTTGTTGCTGACCCCTCAGACCAAATTCTTAATTTGTGTTCCATCTATAGACATGAAAAGGTAAATGACATACTACTGTATGTTTCAATATGGAACAAAAATCCCAATTTGGCTAACAAATCACCATGCAAGGGGAAAAGCAATCTGACAGTGCAATCCTAATTTCCAGTGCTGCGATGCAGCTGCACGAAACAACTGCCACCTCATCCAGTGTGGGGAAAGAGGCTGTTGGAGATCTCCCGAAAGTAAGGGGGCATTTTCCCCCTTGCCCCAGGGTAAGCTCTAGCAGCTGCAATGGGGCTACCTGGGACCACACCTGCAGAATTGCTGGCAATCCAATCAGCCTTGTGTTGGGAAATCAGGCCTGGGAGGGGAGATAGGGATAAGGTGGGAGTTGGCCCTGCTAACCCCATCCCCTCCCAGGCCCAACCTGCCCGACTTCCAATTAATCCCACTCCCTGCCCTCATTTTGCCCTCCTCTTGCCCCTCTGCCGGCCCATTCAGATCTTACCTGTTTCTGCTTCCACTAGCAGTTAGTGCAGGCCTTCCCACCTGCACTGCAATCACCCGCATTGTTTCAATGTGCCTTATGGCATTGTTGCTTCAGTGTGCCTCGCCCCACCAGTGGTAGCGGACTGTGGATTGGGCTGTCAGTCTCTTAGCATTATTTTGCCCATCTGCTTCATTGCAATTTCTTTAAATCAGATTTGAGCCAGCATACTTTGTGCCCACATGCATGTAGGAGATATTGTAGTGATGTTGTCATATTGTTAAATAAACTTTACCTTGTATCAATACTTCAAAGACAATTTACTTCTCTGAAAGAAGGAAGTGAGTCCCTCACTGCGGCTACTTTCCTATAAATAAGAGGTTTCTGGGATGCTTCCAGAAAATCATTATTTCCGCTGAAGAGTTGTAATTAAAGTAAACTTCATTATGACTGCAGTGCTGTACATACATACTTGGGAGTAAACTTGTTTTGAGAAAACATGCATATGGTCAGGTTGTAAGTATAATGGTACTTTAGAGAGTTACAATTGCCACTGGATGTTAACAAAGATGAACCTGGGTGCATATATGAGCTGAAATTGAACTGGACTTTTTATAACAATACAACTTTTTTTAAAAAAAGTTTACTTTTATTCTTTACAGTGTCATATTTGTTCTTTTGCTATTTACTTGGACCTTTATCATATCTAGAAATAATATCAGATAGATTTGATTATTTATTTTTTAATTTCTTTAAAATTACTCAGTAACAAAAATAATACACCATAATTAAGGGAAACAATTAGGAAAAAACAATCAGGGCTGCCCATAGATCAAGGAGTTTTAGATTGCAGTGGTATGTACATTTACTTCTGAGTAAATTTGCTTAGGACCCGACTGCATGTTGGTTAATAATTTCCCTTTTTAAGTAATTCACAGTACTTAAGTAATTTTAAGTAATTTATGTATACCAGATTAAATCAGAGGCAGATCTAAGGGAGGGCAAAGCTCTAAGTTTTGCAAGAAGCCTTACCTTGCAGTGGAAATCACTCCTCTCCTGCACCGTTTTAGCCAATCCTCACAGGGAAAAGCAACATCTTGGCATTGCTTACTGGCTACAGCAGCAAGGGAGAGGGTAAGGCTTCTTGCAACACTTAGAGCTTTGCCCTCCCTGTAGATCCGCCTCTGGATTAAATAATTGTATATATTACCCAAACATCTAAATGTGAAATAAAATTGCACATTGCCAAAGCCATTGTTCATTGCTAGAAAGGTCATCTTAAATATTTTCTTGTGACATGCCGGAGACAAAATGGTTTAAAAAAAAGTTTTTTTTCTCAGATCTGCCAATGAAAATCTGTTCTCACCTATTGAAATTGGTGACTGATTAATCTGCTAAAGCCTGATTTGATTACTTAACCAATGAAAGCATACAATCCCATTTATAATACACTAGGATCAAGAACCACCCCCAGTGGAAAGAAAATGTATGTAAGACTTTCAGGTTCAAGTTGAACTTTTTCTTGGATTGTGGTCAGTTTTCTAATAGACAGAGAGGTGGTCATAGACCTGTGTAGGGTCAGCTGTCACATGATCCATTAGTGGCACCAATGTCAAGTTCACACTATCATGGATTCATCAGAAAGGGGTAACATATATAACTTGAGTCCACCCACATGCTTCTGTTTTTTAACATCAGTGGCGGAAAACAGTTGACATTATTTGAATTGAATTTAAAGCACAGTCAGGTAGAATGCAACCCTAGCTTTAGACTGCTTACAGAAAGTCACATTTTGATGGCAAATAACATAGTTTTAGGATGAAACCCTACAATACTTTCCTGGGAGAATAATCATGCATAGAATTATGCTGATAGTATAGGATCACTGTTGTCATCCATGATTTTTGATTTCAAATGTATTTCCATTTAGGTAGCAAAAGATGTTTCAGTCAGACTGCACCATGAGTTGGAAAATGTGGAAGAAAAACGCACCACTACAGAAGACGAAAATGAAAAGTTAAGGCAGCAGCTGATAGAAGTAGAGATTGCTAAGCAGGCTCTTCAGAATGAACTTGAGAAGATGAAAGAGGTTAGTGTTCATTGGTTACTTATGAGGATTGATGAGTGTTAGCCATTTTGATTCCATCTGCCCAATTCCAGACTTCTTATTGTTATTGTCATTTTCGTTGTTGTCATCATAGTAATCAGTATGCTTAATAGCTGGAAGGGGTGCTGATAATTCACAGATTGAGAAATTAAGGCATGACAACCCATCCCTGAGCTGCCTGACCACCCGGGCGAGCAGTGGTAGCCAGGTGGCCTCCGCTGCATCCTGTGGCAGCCAGGGGACTAATGTCCCCTTCCTCCGGGGTGAGAGTGAAGTGCAGGTGATAAGCCTCCTCGTTTCTGTGCCACCTGTTTAACCGGCGCAGAAGCAAGGGCCTCCATGAGAATCGCTGCTGGTCCCACCCTGCTCTGCCCCTCCCCTGCCTAGAAACGCCCTCCCCGCCTTGCCTTTGCACTCACTACTCCCTGGCTTGTGTGACCACATCTGGGTGGCACAGGGCAGGTGTTCGTCTAGCACCGGTTGTAAAGACTTACCACCAGCCCTGAAGGTGTTTTATGGCACTTTTTGCTACATGTGCGGGTGGTACAGTTGTACCATGTGCGCTGAGGGGCTCAGGATTGAACCCTAAGTGTTCTAAAATAAAACGGTACTTGGGAAAGGAGATGAAAATTTTAGCGCATAAACATTTTCCCAGGAACCACTTATTTAAAACCTTGATTCTCCATGCTCTTATTCAGTTTTTACAAGTACTGAGAGTTGTTGGTTTTCATAGATGAGCAGAATTACTTGAAATTTTCTGCTACAATGTACATTCCTTGCTGAAAAGATCCTTTACACATTGTTTAAAGTTTGCAGCCAAATCCTATCCTTTGTCTCCTTGCACTGGTGCAGCTGTGCCAAAAAAGGACGTGCTACATCTAGAGGGGGTAGTGGGGAGATCAAAAAGCTTCAGTTGTCCTGTGTCCTCCCCTAGGTACCAAAAATGGCAAACAAGTTAATTGTGCTTCTTTCTATGCTTTTGGAGGAATCAATGAGAGACAACTTGTAGAATTTGAATATGCAAGCTCTGGATATGGAAGTGGCTTGTAAATCTAGATCCCGCACGTTAATTTTTTCCCATGATACCAAAAGATTTGGAAGAATTAGGACAAATTCCTTGTACTTTCCTTGTATAGTATGTCTTTTGAATGTCCCATGCTATCCTAGTATTCTTTGGAGATGTTTGTACTATAAGTTAACCGACTGCTGTTCGTTTGGTTTTTGATTCACTGCATTCAGGTGGATGCTGAGATTAAGGGCTCAATCCAGAGCCCTCCAGCATGAGCGGTATAAGTGTACCGCTAACGTTGGTGTCATAAATCTGCTGTAAGGCATGTGCAGCGCAGGCAGTAAGCACTGCCCACACTGCAGCACTGCAATGGAACGTCAGCAAGAGGTAAGGTTACCCCTCGCTGGCATTGTGGGGATTCTGGGCAGGGAGGGAGGAAGTTCCTGGGTGGGGTGAGGGGCAGGGTGGCCTCACGAGGGGGTGGGACCTGGCGGTGGCTTCCACTGCCAAATCTTAACTCTGGCAGAGGCCTGGGCAACCTGACACGGGGCTGCTCAAATCACTGCCGGCAAAATAGCTGGCGGGGAGCTGAGGAGCTACATTGAAGGCGGTGGGGCTTTCCCTGGGAAAAGGAGATGAACGTCCCCTTGGGAGACCCCAGAGGCTGCCTGGCTGGCGCTGGATGCAGCTGTAGCCAGGCAGTTCTGGATTGGGCTGCCCATGGCTACAAAGTCCAATGCATGTCAGCATATTATTTTAGTGACAACAATAAAATGTCTTGTTCAATCATTGTAAGAGAGTCTATCACCTGCATGTTTGCTTCTTTCCTTATCTGCAAATGCTTTCTGAGTAGGGAAATGGCTGTATCTGAAATGCCTATCAGTGGCATGGTTTTTTCATTATTGTAATAGAAATGTTAAATAAAACCCCAATAATTTCAAGCACGTCGTGAAAAAAGTAACCATTACAGTTTCCTATAAGCTCTCAGATCATTTAGGCTCCATTTTGTGTGTGTGTGTGTGTGTGTGTGTGTGTGTGTGTGTGTGTGAATCTAAGTATTCTGCTGTTCAACAAGGCCAGCATTTTATATATATGGGAACAAAATGTTCTTGGGAGTGATCTGTCTGTTTTGCATACTTAATTATTGCTGTTAATTTTGAACGTTTTACCTTGTCAGTTATGGATCATGATCGGCGGTCATTGCTGACTTCCATTTGTTCATGTTATGGCAAAATTCCCAATATTTTATTGTTTCCCTCATTCTTTCAGTTATTGGTCATAGCAGAGCAACAAAAAGGTCGTTGTTTAACAACATACAGCTACCTTTTTAACTACAATGAGCTTGCTTTCCCTCATCATCTTTTCTGACAAGTCCCACACAAGATTTATGTTCTACAAAACATAAGCTGCTTTCTGCTGTCCTGTTTTGTCATCATCATTTATCTACATTTGGCGATGAGTATGAAAGAGGCCCAGCTCCATTTTTCATTTTTAAATAGTCGAGACATAAAGGGGTAGTTTGAATAAAAGAAAACGTACTACCTTTATTTTATGGATGGGCTGCTGATATGTTTAGAAACCAGCAAAAGTTACACGTGGTATTCAACATTCTGATTTAGGGGATTTCATTCGTCCCTTGATTGTGTATTAAGTTAGAATATAACAATTCCAGTGAAGTGTCAGAGTTCTGAGTACCTTTTCCCCTATGTTTTCATCTATTTGTTTTGGACATACAAAATTGTGCATGGGAGGGATAGAGTCGATAGAGGGATGTTCTTTTTCCTCTCTCACAATACCAGAACCAGGGGACATCCACTGAAATTGACAGCGCAATCCTATACTATGCCGGCCTAGTAAGGCCAGCATAGCAGGGCAATATCCTAAAGCCCATTAGGAGGCAGCAGCAGCAACGTGCAGGACAAGGGAGGTTTTCCTCTTGCACCTGTGTAAGCCCCAGCCACCCCTCTGGGCCTGCTTGGATCTGCACCTGCTGCTTTGCCAGAAATGGCCCGAATTGGGGCCGCCATGCCTGGGGACAGGCATTAGGATTTGGCACTATGGCCGTCCTGCATCACAACCGCATCACAACCGCCATCTCCGCCCACTGTACCGCCCAGTTACACCCCCGGAACTCCTCTGGAACACACTCGTGGAGGCCCTGCACTCACTGAGCGCCGCTGACACTTGACTGGCGCATGTCTGGTGCTGCCGGCACTGCTGCTCACGCTGGTCCAGCGCCGACGCGGATGTGCTTTACTGCACGTTTGCGACAGCATTCGGCCAGCGCAAGAGTGCAGCGTCGGCGCAAGAGGGGTATAGGATTGCGCTGTAAGTGTTGGGAGTTAAAACAGATAAAAAGAAATACTTTTTAACCCAGTGGGTAATTAAGCTATGAAATTGCCACAGGAGGTGGTGATGGCATCTGGCTTAGATGCCTTTAAAAGGGGACTGGGCAGATTTCTGGAGAAAAGGTCCATCATGGGCTATAGGCCGTGAAGGGTTGTGCAACCTCCTTACATTAATAGTAGGCTACTTCAGAATGCCAGGTACAAGGGAGTGGCAACAGGATGCAAGCATCTTATTGTCTACTGAGCTCCCTGGGGCACCTGGTGGGCCGCTGTGAGATACAGGGAGCTGAACTAGATGGGCCTTTGGCCTGATCCAGCAGGGCTCTTTTTATGTTCTTATGATTTCCTGGCACAAAAAGAACAAATCCCATCTTCATATTTTTTTTTTCTTTCAAGGAACTCAGGGTGATATATATATAGGTTACTCCCTTTTTATCTTCAGAAAAATCTGGTGAAGTAGGTTAGACAGAAATATATGAGTGGCACAAGGTCACCACTAGGCTTCACTGCGTGAGCAATGGGCTATGCTCATAGTTCTAGTCCAAAACTGTAACCACTATTCCACTCAGGCAGCCCAATCCTAACTAGGCTTTTTCCTGGTAGAATGCGCATTCTGCCCGCAGAAGTGCCACTGCAGCAGCACATGCAATGAGGCCGCCAGCACGTGTTGCCTCCCACCACCAGTGCTAGTAAGCTGGTGCTAGGGGTGGGGATAGAAGGAACATGGCAGGAAGGGGGAGGAATGAGGGAGTGTCAGGGCTGGGAGGGAGTGGGTGGGAGGTGGAATAGGAAGTGTGGTTATTGGTAGCACTCGTGAGCACAAACCAGAAGTGGGTTTCAATAGCCTTTTAAAGCTATTCTGAGGCCTGGGGAGCATGTGGGCTCCCTGCACTGTCCGGAGGGTAAAAAAAAAACACTGCCAGGGTAAAAAAAAACCCACCTCTTTTGTCCTTGGCAGGGGCCATTCTTAGCAATCACATCGCTGCCTTTGTCCCACCCCTTAAGAGAGCAGAGACAGGGCTTCCAGTCTGAGAACCTCTAGCATTAGTGGAGAATTCTGACCAGTGTAAAAATTTGGTCTGATGTTGTTCCCTTCTTCCTTTGTGAACAGGAATGGAGTATGAATTGTGTTAAAGCCATAGCACCGTAATTAAATAGTAATTGTGCATGCAGGTGTCATGTTTTATCCTGGATGCAATGTAGCACCCAGATGTATCCAGAAATGGGGCTTTGACTGCGATTGGCAGCTCCTAACTATGAATAGTTTCTCTATTATTTCCGCTTCTACAGCTGCTAGTAATAATAATTAGGAAAGCAGCCAAGGATTGTTTCATTTTTTTTATGTTTTGAGTAAGGAGTGGGGGAAATGGGGTGGAGTGCAAAGGGGTCCTGGCCGCATTAACTCTCTGCAACGTTTGCCAATGTATCTGAAAGCATTCGGGGAGAGGGAGTGGCTCTGTAGGTGGCTCAGGAATGCATGAATGAATATCATGAATGGATATCTTGCATGAATGTAGTGGATATTGATTTTTTTCACAAATTTATACCAGGAGCTCAGGGCGGTATACATACAGTGGTTCCCCCTCCTTTTCTACTCACAACAACCCTGTGGGGTAGCTGAGTTACACTCAAAGGGAGTGACTGACCCAAGGTCACCCACAAAGCTTTGTGGCTGAGCAGGGATTTGAACCAGGATCTTTCAGGTCTAAGTCGAACACCCAAACCACTGCATTACGCTGGCTATCTTGCACAACTACACATTTATGCTCACGTATGCACTTTTTTTTTTTTAAAGTAGCTTTTGGAGAATGAAATTAGAGCAGGTGATGAAGGGGTACTTACGCATTTCCTTGACAGTTTCTTCTCTGCTGCATAAGCTACTTCCCCTCCCCTCCCACACACAGACAGGCACACCAGAGTTCCAAGCATTTTTCACCTATGGGCTCTAAATATGGGAAAGCATCTTGGGGTGTGTGTGATTTGGAATGAAAAAGCAGTGTGCATAGAGAGCATTAAGCACCTTTTCTCCCTTCACTTATTTGGCACAAATTCTTCCCTCCCAAAGCTTCCTTTTAAAAAGTAAGGAGGATTTATTTCATGCGTTTTATGTAAGATGTAGTTAGCTGCTGAGGCATCTCCATTAAAGGCATTTCAAATGGAAGAAGCATTTTGTCTGGAGAGTACTGGGCTAGGTAGGGACTGGGAAGCTTTTAGGGAGTTTTAGCTTTTAGGGAGTGGCATCACATCACAAGCAAGAAACATTTGGGCATGCAGCGTTTCTGTGGCCAAGACACTCTGGGACTATGCTGTAAGATGATGAGCATACTTGATCACCTGCTCTATTTATTACATACAGTATAAAGACAGGAAAAGGCAATTGAGTGTTTCATAGCCTAGACGCCTGCTCCGGAGCAACTATGTTGACACAAGTGCTTGTGTCAACACAGCGTGCCTTGTGCTGGCATGAAAGTGCTTTATGGCACTTTCATGATAGCGTTGGGCTGACACAACACACATGCATTGGCCCAAGGGTGCTCTTGGATTGTGCCCTGAGAGCTAGTTTTAGGTTCACAAATTATTGTGGGCATCGTGAAGGTCAGTTCCTATGGTGCGTCATTGCTGTTGATGCAGTTACGTTAAGTATGACATTCAAGGTGCAATCCTAACCAACTTTCCAGCACTGACATAGCTGTTCCAATGGAGTATATTCTGCAGGGGAATAGTAGTCACAGAGGCCCCCTCAAGATAAGGGGATATTTGTTCCCTTACTTCAGAGCTGCATTGCCCTTACCCTGGTATTGGAAAGTTGGTTAGGATTGCACCCTCAGTGTAATGCAGCAGTGGCACTACTAGTTGGAGAGAGAATGGCCTTTTCCTGCCAAGACCAACATATTGGGATTAAGTGCAGAAAAACCGAGATTTTTCCACCCAAGGGGGCATCCTTGATAGGACACGTATGGATGCCATTCAGCACATTATGACCAAGCACACCGTTCTTGAAATGCAATTTCTTCTGTAAAGAAAGGATTATTAATTTGATTAACACTCAGCACAGATCAAGGGACGATGGATCAATGCTAGGAATGGAGATAGGATATCAGCGGCACTGCTACTGCCAATATACCACCCCCTTTCCGACATTAATCGCCTCCCTTCTCCTCTCTCCACCCATTCCTCCCCTTTCCCTCCCCATTCTGCCTATGCCACCTGTCTATGCTCTTCTCACATTGCCTTCGTGATTCCAGTGGGGGCAGTTGCATCCAGCAGCAGACCTTCAGCAATGCTGTGTCATGCAGCAGTGCTTGCAAAATAGCTGCATGCAAAGCATTGAATTACAACCCCTTCTCATTCTTGGTGGGTGCAGAGCAAATCTCACTTAGGGCCCCATCCTATCCAGCTTTCCAGCACTGATGCAGCGGTGCCAACAGCGTGTGCACTGCACCCTGTGGGGCCTCCTGAAAGTAAGGGAATATTTGTTCCATTACCTTAGGGCTGCATGGCAGCTGCATCAGTGCTGGAAACTTGGATAGGATTGGGCCTTTAAACATATTAACTGGCTCTTGCTGATGCTTAAGAACTGCTGATGTTGCTATTTGGAGCATCAACCTTGTGCCCTTTAGAAAATATTTAGGGTACGTTCAGATAAGTTTAATAGGTTTTTATTAACCTTTTGAGATTAGGCTTAATGAGTTTGCTCCATGCCTAAACAATCCAAGAAACCTCAGGGACTGTGGAGGAAGTAATGGTGAACCAAGTTCATCTGCGGATACTATTTCTGTTTCCTCAGTGGCGATTTGCAGGAGCAGAAGGAGCACATTTTTCACCTGCCCTCTCATTTGAATCAGCTTCAGGAAGTGGAAACTATGTCTGTGACAGTGGGAGGTCAGACATTATCTTCTCCATGTAGCTGCATCCTGCAGCTATTCAGATTCTTCTGTAGGGAGCAATTTGCTAACATCTGAACCAGCCCTCCTAATTTGAGAGATTTTTCCCTGTGTCCTTAATCAGAAAGAAATACTGATTTTTTTAAAATCGTATATGTCGGGGAAAAACCTTAGATTTTTAAAAACATGAGAAGAGCCCTGCTGGATCAGGCCAAAGGCCCATCTAGTCCAGCTTCCAGTATCTCACAGTGGCCCACCAGATGCCTCAGGGAACACATGCAACAACACGATGCTTGCATCCTGTTACCACTCATTTGCACCTGGCATTCTGAAGTATTTCTTCAGCACCTGGCATTTCTTTGTCTCCAATAACTTTCTTCTTTGGTTCTCAGATGGCTGACCAGCATATAGGTCAGTGGTTCCTTAAGTGGTGGGTCATGACCCTGAGAAACACTGGGCTATGCCCCTTTAAGGGACGAGGAGAGGGAAAAGGCAGCAGTGCAATCCCCAGGATCATGCTGCTGCCTTGGCCAGAGGGGCTCAATTTTTACTTACCCTGGCAGCTGGGGAGTGTGATGAGCCTTGGATACCCCTGCAGGGCTCCCCAAGCCATGGAATGCATTGAAAACACGAAAATCATGACCACTTCCAGTTTGCATTTGCGAAACCAGAAGTGGGTTGCGATGGCATTGTCAACTTGTTCTGCAGCTTGGAGAGCCCTGCGGGGGGTGTCCCCAGCGCTCCCCACACTCCCTGGATGCCCCTACTGCCGGGGTAAGTAAAAATTGAGCCACGCTGGCCAAGGCAGCAGTGCAAGTGCCCCCGCAGCCACTTACCTGGCTCCCAACTCCCTCAGAGGAGTTTGGGAACCACTGATATATGTCATCATAGGGTGTATTTGCTGTGCACCAGCTACTGTTCTAGTTGTTTATAATACGGAGAGATTTAGATAAATTTAAAGCATAATTTATAGTGACTGTTCTGGAAACCTAATTACCAGAAGCATAGGTTATTCCAAATTTGACTGAGCCTTTAAATTGAATAGATACCAGCAGTTTGGATTCACTATAATGCAGTTTAATGGAGTGATTGTAACAATGACAGTACACTTTCTGCCAGGGCAATTTCAAGACAGGAATGGCAAAACGTGTGTTCTGTTGGCAGATGATGATTATTTAGGCTGCAGGACTCTAATAAATACTTACCTAGGAGTAAGTCCTGTTGAACACAAATGATTTCCTCATTTGTGGATCAGCTCCTCTGGTGGGATCAAGGAGAAACAGGGTCTCCAAGAGGAATTTTATCAGGGGTACAGGTTTTTTTAGGCCATTTCCCAAAGGGAGCAGGGTGGGGGCAAAACAGGGCAGGGAGAGGGTGGCAACAACCAGAAAAGTCTCCAGAGACCAGGTCTACTTGGCTTCCTGATATGGAGCCCAGGTCTACCTGCCCAGTAGGCCTGGTCTCCTGGTCAGCCCAGCTTCCAACTTTTGCTCTCCATGAGGCCATCTGAGATCCCAGAAAATTTCCAGGTCCCATTCTTTGGTTCCTACCCACCCTTTCTGACCCCAGATACAGGCCCAGGTACAATTTACTCCCTGCCGCTCCCTCTCATGGGTCCTGAGGTAAAACACAGAGAGAGTTAAAAGGAATGGACAACAGCATGAGCCACATCAGTTCTCTGTTCTGAGATGCATGCTGCATGTTTGTGAGGCAGAGAGGTGTTACTAAGTGGCACCAGGCAGCATTCCAAATTGCATCAGGTGGTGGTCCGAGTTGTGCCGTCCCTTTCATGTGGTGAGCCACCCACTACTCAGACAATGATTTGTGTTCCCCAAAGCAAAATACTCTTCAGCTGAGTTTTTACTGGCATGTGTCTTTACTTGAATGTGAGCCTGGCCCTATTACTTGCAGTATGTGCAAGTATGGGCAGTTGTTGTTCCTAACAGATAAGACTGAAAACCTCTATTCCAGGACTGTAACAAAGGACAGTCAGTATGACACAATATGGCCCAGATCAAAACATGGTTCAGTTCAAGTAGTTTGATGACAACAAGTACTCTTGTTGCTCTGTGTTTCCAGCAGCAATACGATCTGACTTCTGATGATACAGAAATCAAACTAGACCTTGTTCATTAGATTTTTTTAAATGAAAAGAGGCTTGTGCTAGCTATTATTACTGTTCAAATATTAGGGCAAGAGTGCCATTATAGGTTCTTTTTGAAATTCAAAGGAAGAATAAAAATCTTTTGCTTCTTGCAAATGTACATGTCAGGCAAGACGTAATATTAACTTGTCAAATGTTTTTCATAGAGTATCATCCCCCCTCTCAGAAAGCTGTAGGGCACTCTGGGAAAACAGGAACATGGCATTTCTCAGCTCAGCCTGTGGGGTCTGTCAATATCCAAAGGTCACCTGGTCTGCCTTTCCCATGCAGTGAAGTGGAATATTAGCCCTTTCTTGCAAATTAGTCCATAGGAGAAGAATGTGTAGCCTATTGATCAAATTGTCTCTTTTTTTATATATTTGTGGGGTTTCTACCCCTGTCTTATTTCTGTTGACTGCTTGGGATATTTTGTTGCTTGGGGTGGCTGTAACACTTCAAAACCAAGCATTGGGTCAATGCTGTTCTGTAAAAGAGTAGAAGTGGCTTTCTAAATATGAATGAAATTATAAGTGCAATCCTAACCTGGAGTTAGGCTGGCACAGTTAGGCAAGCACAGTTTGGCCAGCACAAGCCAAACTGTGCTTGGTCTACTCGTGCTTGTAAAGTAGGTCTGGACCACTTTTGGAGTCAGAAAGGCCAACACAAACATGTGCACCATCCTCCCTGACTCCAAGGGTGGTCCAAACATGCTTTGTGGTGGCTCTTGTGCCAGTCAAACTTTGCTGGCTTAACTGTGCCGGCCCAATTCCAGGTTAGGATTGTGCTCTATATGACATGAACTAACCGCTTCTATTTGGTTGACATAATATCAGCTGCAATAAGAAGAAGATCTTGTATCTTTCAAGTGGTAGATTATGTTGGTAACAGATGCAGCCTCCTTAGGTCATCCTCTGCAAGCTAAGGATGTTCCCAGACATATTGCGGTGCCATGAGTTCGACATCAGGAGTTTCTCTTACCAGCTTGGCTGCATCCTTGTCTTTCAGGGACAGTCCTGTCAACTACCATTATTACTCTTATAATCTCCATTGTAGACCATTGTAATACACTTTAATTAATGCTGCCCATTAAAAAGTATGTGGAAGCTGGTTGGCCCTAATATGAGTTAATGCCTTTAACGCTTGGTTCTTGCTAGCTGTTTAGTTTTGGGGTTTGGCCTGTTGTAAATAGCATAGTTCTGTATATCTGAGGAGTTACTATGTTGCATCATAATTTCTAATGTAAACAGAGAATTTCTATTAACGGATCAGCAACTTGCCGAATCTGAGCCTTATGGGAAACTAGTTTGCTAATTGCTTGGCTATGACCCTAGAACTGGCTGCAGTTTTCTTTCAGGGGTGAGGTTGGATCCTCGCAACAATCCATTACCCCTTTTGGGAGTGGTTTTCTGATGAAATTTGCGAGCCCATGTAGAGCCCATGCATGGTGAGATGGGGCAGTGGATTGGTGGATTGGGCCTGGAAGGGGGCGGGATCGGGGGCGGCACCCACCACTTCCTGGGCCTGAGGCACCTGCACAGGTCAACACAATATTGCTGGCACAGGTCCAAATTAACTCATAGTGCCTGCTGAGTCTTACCCCGAGGAGATGTCCAGCAGCCCAAACTCCCTTGTGGGTTGCATCAGAAGCCGTGCCAGGGCTGCTGCATTGCAGCGCTGAGCTTTTGGTAGGATTGGGCAACCCATTATTGAATTTCTACTTTGTTCTTCAGTAAAAGGATGACTAGGGTCACTTACAGTTTAATGATGAAAACCGTCATTGCAGTAAAATAACAACAACAAAATGTAGCTGAAAACAGCCAAATTTCTCTACTTGGAAGTTGAAATATATTAATGGTGTAGGAAAGCCGCCCTCCCAAAAAGATATCAGGTTAAGTGCCTGACACTTGGGAAACGCTTTCCATAAACGGGAAACCTAAAGTGCGAATCATCACATCATGATGCCATGATCACGCAGCCAAAGGAGGAAACCACACTGTGCAGGCTACATCTGGGACTGAGGATTGGCAGATCACAAGAATACTGTAGATTTGTAAAAAAAAACCCATTGAAAAAATGGTGGTATAGTCTAGTCTGCTCATGTAAGCTGCCTTGGGCATTTGCTTCGGCATGGGAAAGGCAGGGTATAAATTCTTCAAAATAAAAATAAAATGATAGAGGCCCCAGAGGACTTCAGTGTCCATGAAAAGTTGCATTGAAGATTCTTCAAGTGTAGAAATGGATAGAAATTTTTTTTGGGTGGCGGCTGCTGCTTTTATGCTCTATTCTAATATTCATGATATTTCTAACTATTAGTATTGTTTTACATGAATTGTGTAGTATTATCCTGCCATAGTTGTATGGTTAAGAAGCATTTTAGGATTACAAGTAAATAAGTAAATAAATAAATAAATGTAAAAGCTAAAGTAGGTTCGTGAGCTTTGAGGGATGGCAGTGAATAATTTATTCTGCTTTTCATTCTTTATAGCAGTCTATGAAAAGAAGAGGCAGCAAAGACTTGCAGAAAGCAGAAAAGAAATCACAGCAGACACCCACGGAGGTAGGCTAAAATGTAAACTCTGAACTGCTCTTGAATGTTTCCACAATAATAGTGGGACTAAGATCCTACATTTTGGCATATTCATAGTCAGATGGTTCCATGCTAGTTCCATGCCAGACGGTTACATGCCAATTACATGTAAAGTAACTTTTAAATGTTCCTTTTATTTTACAAGGAGGACAATGAAGATCTGAAATGCCAGCTGCAATTTGTCAAAGAGGAGGCTGCCCTGATGAGGAAAAAACTAGCCAAAATAGACAAGGAAAAGGACAGATTTGAACATGACTTGCAAAAATATAGATCATTTTATGGTGATCTGGACAGTCCATTACCAAAAGGGGAAGCTGGAGGTCCACCTACTACAAGAGAAGCAGAACTCAAGCTTAGATTGAGGTTAGTGGAGGAAGAAGCCAATATTCTGGGAAGAAAAATCGTAGAACTGGAAGTGGAAAACCGAGGACTTAAAGCGGAACTTGACGACTTAAGAGGAGATGATTTCTCTGGATCAGCCAACCCTCTCATGAGGGAACAGAGTGAATCCCTTTCAGAGTTACGACAGCATCTGCAGCTAGTTGAGGATGAAACCGAACTGTTGAGGAGAAACCTGGCCGACGTGGAAGAGCAAAACAAGCGCATCACGACAGAGCTGAACAAATACAAATACAAATCTGGAGCACATGACAGTTCGAGGCACCACGACAGTGCCAAGACGGAAGCCCTGCAGGAAGAGCTCAAAGCTGCCCGCATGCAGATCAATGAACTAAGTGGTAAAGTCATGCAACTTCAGTACGAGAATAGGGTCCTGATGTCAAACATGCAGCGCTATGATCTAGCCTCTCACCTAGGGATCCGGGGCAGCCCCCGAGACAGTGATGCTGAAAGCGATGCAGGAAAGAAAGAAAGCGATGATGATTCCCGACCCCCACATCGCAAAAGAGAAGGGCCCATTGGTGGGGAAAGTGACTCAGAGGAAGTCCGCAACATTCGTTGCCTGACCCCCACTAGGTCCTTCTATCCGACATCATCAGGGTGGCAGAAAAGCTTCACAGACCGGCAACAAATGAAGGACATCCGCTGTGAGGCAGAACGCCTTGGCAAGACAATAGACCGCCTGATTTCCGACACAAGCACCATTATCACAGAGGCAAGAATTTATGTTGCAAATGGGGACCTGTTTGGACTTATGGATGACGAAGACGATGGCAGTAGGATACGGGAGCACGAACTTCTTTATCGGATAAACGCCCAGATGAAGGCATTTAGAAAAGAACTCCAGGCCTTCATTGACAGACTAGAAGTTCCAAAGTCATCGGATGATCGAAGTACAGATGAACCATTGTCAGTGAGTCAGGTAGATTTTTACTTAATAAGCCGTATAGGTAAAAAGTCTCAGCTCAAGATATGGCATGACTACGTCTCTTTCAGTCCTTACTTAACATTAAGTGCAATGTAGCTTGAATTTTTATGGCTTATTTTTTAAGTCTTCCAGATTGTAATTTGAAGACTAATCCTATATGAAGGCTTCAGAACTACAGAAGTAGAACACTTCTGTTCAAAAGAAAAGAAACCACAAAACATGCTAAGAAATACGTATTAAGAAGTAATAAATAATAAGGGGAAGATTTGACCTAAAGCCCTATTGATTCAGGGGGCAGGGTCCAGACGCATAATGTCAAGTGACATAATGGCATAATGTCAAGTGATGTCACATCTAGGTTCTCCCCAGAGGAGGGACGCTCGCTGCAGTGGCGTTACACCTTCCCCCCTTGAAGGGGGGCTTCCACAGGAGAAGGAAAGGGGGGCACAAAGCTGCCAGTGCCTCCTTCATAACTAGGTCAGAACCTGAGGGCAGTCATGAGCTCCCCCTTTGGCCTAGCACCTGGGGTGGATGCCCATCAGGCTCCATTCTAGTTATGGCGATGGCAGGGCCCATATTATGCTCTGTCACAGGTTAAATTCACTGGTTAAATTCACAAATTCAAATATGGTCCTTGTTAAACCAGTAGTTGCCACCCAGATGTGGTACAAGAAAGCTAAAGCAAGTGATATGCCAGAAATCACATTATTGCATGCAAAGAAATATCTGAAGGTACAGACTCTTTTATAGAATTATCTTAGGGATATGGACATCCAAAATATTTAAATAATCCTAACTCTGGAAAAACAAGTGATCTGCTTATGTAGTGCTTCATTGAGATGAAGATACATGAAACGTTTGTGAATGGTTCCTCAATATTTTCTAGGCCACCTCTGACTTCATGCTGTTAGAAAATCCTGTGAACGATAACTATTAAGGTATCTAACCTTAATTTATGGGAAACTGTTTCAAAATTGTATGGGCAGCTTCAACTGAGATACCATCTCCCCCTACAAGAGCCTTTGAAAATGTTGGTTCCATTTAACTGTCGCAGCAAATAGCCATTGACAGACTTATCGTCTAGCAATTTGTCCAATTCTTTAAAAATGTAATCTAAGCAAGTGGTCAGCTCCACATCTACTAGCAAAAAATCTTGTGTGTTTAATTGTATGTTGTATGCAGTAGTAACTCCTTCAAATGGATGATTGTTTCTTTTAAAACCAAAACAGTAATGCCATTGCTGCTTTTGAGAAATTGATGCTCTAGAGCAGTGGTTCTCAAAGTTTTTAGCAGCAGGACCCACTTTTGAGAATGACAATCTGTCCAGCATCCACTGGAAGTGATGTCATGGCCTGCTGCTTTCCTGAGAATGCAGCAATAAGTTAGGTTATTTCTCAGCCATTTTCCAATTGCAAAGTGAATCAGAAAGGGGAAAAAAGCCTATTTACAACCTTGACACAAGCAAAACAACCACACAGCCTTCCCCTTTTCACCATCCCATCTTTCTATATTTTCAATATGGCTGCACTAGGTGTTATGTAACCCATTTGAAACTGGCTCGTGACCCACCTCATGGGTCCCAACCCACAGTTTGAGAAACACTGCTCTAAAGCCGATTGGCCTTATCATACCGAGCCTTCGCAGGACCAGACCCAAACAGCTGATTTTTTTTCTTCTTGAAATGTCAAGTTTACTGTTTCATTAATGTAGCATTATCTTGTCTTTGTATTTACTTTCCCAGATGTTCCAGCCTATCATTTTACTTATTCTCATCCTTGTATTATTTTCATCCCTTTCATACACAACAATATTTAAACTTGTCTTCCTTTTCACACTGTTCTTTGTGCTGTAGACCTTATTTCATCGTTTTACCATTCATTGTAGTATTATTTTCCGTTTGTTTTATTTTGTCCATCCTCCAAGATAAGAAGTTCAAGAGCTATAGTTTCTGTAGTGATCACTGCTGTAAAAACACTGAAGACTACATGTTGAAAGAAAGGAACCCAAACCAAATATGCCAAAACACACAACCACAAAAGCAAGCAAGAAAACAACATCTATATGACTAAGAACTGCAGTCATTAAAAAACCCCAGGTAAGCATGTGATAAAAATACCTTTTTTAACATTAACTTAATATTTAGTAATTTAGAGGTTGAAGCATGGCTGCAAATTTTGTACTGATTGCTATCATTAAATATGGAATGTGGGGAATGTATTATTGTTTCAGGAGCTTACCTTGCAGCTACGAGCTAACGAAATCCAACTGCAGTGTGAATTCTGTAGATATGTATTTTTATTTTGTATGGATCAGCAATATTGGATTTGCTCATAATAGGAGTTGTGAAAGAGAAAAAAAAAGAATTCTCCATGGAATGTGTCTCACTTCTGCTTCTGACAGGTAATAAACAAGCAGAGCTTCTTCTGACATCCTTTGGAAATTGTGACTGTGTAGCTCCCAAGCCTAGGATCAGAGCTCTGCCACACCATAGGCCAGATACTACCTACAGTAGTGTTGGGTATGATCATATCACAAAGTATGAAATAGAGGCAAATGTCAGAATGGTGTCTTGGCCTGGGTTGACCTAAGCTGGGATGAGACAGAAAAGCTATGCGTAAATCTGATGTCAGCCCATCACTTATTAGACAAAGCTGTCTGCTTCATTTTCTGTGTCCTTTAAGCCTCCTGGCCTTGTCTTGCCTCTAGCCATTCTTTATCTTGCCTAGAAATTTTATTGCAGTTCTCTAATTTGTTGGGTTGGATTAAGGGAAAACGAAGACTAAGAGCACAATCCTAACCTGGAGTTAGGCCGGCACAGTTAGGCCAGCAAAGATTGGCCGGCACAAGGGACACCGTAAAGTGGGTTTAGATCACTGTCAGAGTAAGGGAGGATGGTGCACGTCTGTGTGCTGGCCTCTCTGACTCAGAGAGTGGTCCAAGCATGCTTTACAGTGTCCCTTGTGCCGGCCGAACTTTGCTGGCCTAACTGTGCCGGCCTAACTCCAGGTTAAGATTGTGCTCTAAAAGTGAGTTTTAAAACTTACTTTTAAGTATGTGTGTCTTTCACAACAGAAACAGAACTGTGTGTGCAGAAGCTGTGACCCACCACACTGAAGGCAGCCCACCAGCCATTGTTACATTGTGCCAGGGGGTTTCTTTACAAACCTTCTGATTGAAGATGTAACCTACTGGCAAGCCACAACACAAGGATGATGATCTGTGCTTGGCTTGGCTGGTCACAACTTCTGGAGGTCTGATCCACAGTGATGTCATACCTCTAATGGCATCTAACCTGAAACATGCTGTGTTTTTATTTGGAAGAGACCAGCTTAGAAAGGAGTCCCCCTTCTGTGATGGTACAGTGCACTGGTGTATAATCAGATCTGCTCAGAAAAATAGTGGAATCTGTGCTTTTCAATAAATTCAAATAAAGCAGCCTTATTTTAAAAAAACAACTTTTGTTCAGATTAAAAATGGCTGTTTTCTGCATATGTTATGGGCAGCCCAGTCCTAAACCCATGCTAGAATAGGGAGGCCAGCTGGCCAGCCCCATGTCCAGCATGAGATTGGGGCTGCAAGTGGTGCAACTTGGAGTAAGGGGAATCAATTCCCCTTTCTCCAGGTTGCGTTGCAGCAGTCCCAATAGAGCTGCTCAGAGCTGCACCTGCAAAATCGCTGACACAACTCCAAGCAGGCCATGTAATGCTGATCGGGCTGGTGCTGGGGGTTAGGATTCAGCCTAAGTGCCGGAGGCTGACCCGACTGGCCTGGCCTGGCCTCCCCACCTTCTCCCCATCCCGATTTGCCTTCCCTCCGCCCTTCCCAACCTCCCTCGCCAGCTGAACTTAGCTGGGGCAAACTAAGTATCAGGTCCTGGATCCAACTCAGCATCCTCCAAAAGCTCTGGATTGTGCTCTAAATGAACGGGGTTTAGATAGAGGAACATTAGTGGCCAATAATCATTTACTTGAAACACATTGAGATGTTGATAGCAGCCAGATGTTCTTTTGCTGCAGAGTCTTCATACAAAAGCATTTTTTATTTGACAGTTTTACAGTGGCTATTTCTTGTTGCCTGTGAGGTCCATACTATATCAGTTACACATTCTTGAACCGACTAAATGCATTGAACAAACTATTTTATACAAAGACGCTCTTCAGTTATTGTGTGTTGAGAGTATTAGATGTAATATCCTTCTATAAAACCGAATGTACTGGCACACAGTGGACTGTGTCAGTGCAGTGGTGTGTCAGTGCAGACAGTGTGTCAGTGCACTTAGTGCAGTAGTTCCCAAAGTGGTAGGCCACCAGCCTGGGAAGCTCCTGCTTCTTCCCCTTTAAGGGATGGAGAGGGGGCTGCAACAGCACTGCGATCCCCAGGATTGCACTGCTGCCTGGACTGAAGGGAGCTTTTCTTCCTTACCTCCAGGTAGTGCCAGCAGGGAGTGCAAGGAGCCCCACAGAAGCTTCCACGGGACTCCCCAAGCCTCCAATTAGCTCAAAATAATGATTAGAAACTACTTCCTGCTTTTGAATGCAAAACCTGAAGTTATTTATGATAGCTATTTTGAGCTGATTGGAGGCTTGGGGAGCCGGAGCCCCATAGAGGCTTCTGTGGGGCTCCCTGCACCCCCTAGGTATTGGCAATACCTGAAGGTAAGGGAGAAAAACCCCTTCTCTCCAGGCAGCAGCACAATCCTGGGGATTGCACAGCTGCTGCAGCCCCAACCCTGCGAAGACTTAAATGGTTCCCTCCTCCCACAGAGGACTTTGGGAACCACTGCTGTAGTGTATTATAAATGGAACATTATTTATGTGTGACATAGGATCCCTACATTTGGGGTTTATTTCAGTGTATGTAGTACTCCCATGATACACATTTGAATCATGCACAAAGTAATCATACTTCTTATTAGCATCTCTCTCTTGATGAACCTATGCGAATATGTGCTTAACTGTAGCATGGGGAGCATTGTAGAGACAGAAAGAAACCCAAATTGAAACCCAGAATGATTGTTTGAAGCTTTTATTACTATAGTACAGCAGTTTGTTCAGTGTGTAAATGACTTGTCAAGCTTAGAACTTTTGACCCATAAGTGTATAAACTGGAGCTTGTGGAAGTTCATTCAGAAATAGGTCCCATTGAGTAACTTTCAACTAGGTGTGTTTTGGATTGCACCCTAAAAGGCATTGTGTTATAACCTTGCTTGAACATGTTCGGTATCCGTTGTCTCTCTTTGAGATGCTATTTGGACATGCCATTATCCATTGACGTATCCTCTTAAAGGAACCATTTTGTGGGGAAACAGACTGGCATAATTTCAGGGCTAAAAGACAGAATAATCACCCTTAGGGCCCAATCCTATCTTCCATTGTTGATGCAGCCATGCCAGAAAGGCTGTGCTTCATCTTGCAGTGGAGGTAGGGGTGCAGTCATAGAGACCTCCTCAATGTATGGGAACATTTTTCCCCTTACCTTGGGGCTGAATTATGGCTGCATCAGCAAGTTGGATCGGATTGGGCCCTTAATAACTGTATAGCAGAGGAAATTGTACTAGGCCAAGGTTTTGCCATCCTCTTGCATGACAAGCTGTAGCTGCTCGATTACCAGCTCTACTGAACTATACAAGATCTTTGTCCTTCCTAGCACCTAGTCACAGTACTGCAGAGTCTCTTGCAGAGACCGCAGGAGATTATTGAATCCCGATCGCTCTCAGTTTTTCTTGCAGAGCTTGTCGGGTTTCTGCACTCAACTGAAAAGTGGAGGGCTGTACTTCAGTGGTGGGGAACATGTTTTTCAAACCAAAAGTCCCATGTTGAATCCATGACGTCTCTGAATAGGGCTTGGAAAGGCCACTTTCTGAAACGTTAAAGAGCTGCTGCAGGTCAGCTTTGACAAAACTGAGCTAGAAGGATTCCATCCAAGACAGCTGCACATGTGACCAGTTGCCTTGGTATCAGACAAACGACTGCGCAACAGAGCCTTAATCTTTCTCTTGCTTTTTCTTGCAATCATCCAGATTGCTTGGCAACACCCCACCCCCACCCTTTTGCCTGTTTGGGGGGGATTTGCAATGTAGCAGTTGTTTTTTTGTTTTTTGTTTTAAAAAGAATCCCTTCTAGCCAAAGCTGCCACATAAATTTGTAGCACTAAATTGAATTGTGTGGGTTTTTGGGGGGTTTTTTTGGCTGTATTTTTCATCTTCCCTTGAGGAACAAGTCAGCTTTAGAGTCGCTGACTCAAACTCATAATGTTTTAAAAGTTAACGATAGAACTGCACTGGCAATAAGATTGTAATTCTAGGGTTCCCCTCCCCGCCTTTCATTAAGATGCCATTAAATACAGAGGGTGGGCTTCCTCCCTCACGCCCATGAAATGTCAAACGTTAGCTGCTGCCGTTTTACAATAGTGTGAGATCACACACCAACGCAATGATAGATCTTTGTGGGTGGTTTTCGGACAAAACAACCGGTGCAGTCACACTGCTGCATGGCTCTGAGCTCAGGCAGCTGCTCCTGGGAGAACCCAAATAAAGTCTGAGAACACCTGCTGCCATTCCATCTTAAAGTGAAGGACGACACCTGATGTGATGGGCAAGCTACATTTATGTATTTACACGTCTGCTCAATTTGCTTATAAAGCAGCGAGTATAAAGGTTTGCTGTTTACAACAAAAGGTGTGGGTGAGAGAGCGCGGTCCTAATCTTGCTGTCTGCCAGTGCGGTGGCCGCTGTCCTGGCCAAGGTTATAGCAAATGTGCCGTAAAGCATGTTTGTAGCACCTGGAGAGCAAGCAGCCCCGGGAGGGAGGCCCGTGCCTCCCTGCTGATGCTGCATCCGGCAGATCAGCCCCCAGCAGATAAAAGAAGCATTGGGTGGTGGCAAGAGGGCGGAACAGAAGTGGCGAGGGAGCATTTCTGGGCTGGGAGGACAGAACGGAAACAGGGAGGATGAACTGAATGAGGGGAGGGGTTCCGATCAGGCCCAGGATGAGATCAGGATCAGCAGAGCAGGCCTCTACAATATCCTACCCTCCTTCCCAGGCCTGAACACCCTACATGGGATGCTCATACCTGCACGTGCAAATTAGTGGGTGCAGATCTGTGTAGCCCGTGGGGCAGCTGAAGCGTTACTCAGGGTAAGGGGAAAATATTCCCTTACCCCAGGGAGACCTCCAGTTAGCTCTTAATGAGCGCTAGATACAGTGTTAGTTAGGATTGGGCTGTTAACCTTCCGCCTTCTTTCATTCCCTCATTTTCTGTTGCTTCAGAAATGTTTCTTCCCAGTCCAGCTCACCTGTATACGTCCAATTCTCTGAGCTCTGCTTTTTACGTAAGTGCAGCATACTCACAAAAATACAAATATGATAGCTTTCATTATGTCTTGTTGGGATCTAAGCAGGGCTAGGCCTGACCAGAACCTAGATGAGAAGGACCTAGATCCTACAACCATTTTACTCTTATCACTATGTTCACCTGAAATCTTTGGGGGAATGACTGAAAATAAATAAATTGTTTCTGGGTGACTGTCTATAAGAACATAAGAAGAGCCCCACTGGATTAGGCCAAAGCCTATCTAGTCCAAATTCCTGTATCTCACAGTGGCCCACCAGATGCCTCAGGAGGCACACCAGACAACAGCATTCCTGAATTCAGTTGCCACTCCCTTGCATCTGGCATTCTGAGGTAGCCTACTCCTAAAACCAGGAGGTTCCATATTCCCATCATGGCTTGTATCTTGTGATGGACTTTTACTCCATAAATCTGTCCAATCCCCTTTTAAAGGCCTCTGGGTCAGGTAGCATTCTTTGGCTTGGAGTTCCACCGATTAATTACATGCTTGGTAAAGAATTATTCTCTTTTGTCTGTTTTAACTTTCCAAATGTTCAGTTTTAGTGGATTTCCCCTGGTTCTGGGGAACATCCAGTAGTGCTGTCCAGCCGGTACGCTGGGTGGGACTTACGTTTGATCGGCAGTCCGCCCGTTGCGTCACGCCGCGTTCCGCCGCTTTCCCGCCCGCCGGGGCATGCAGGAAGGGCATGCCGATCAAACGTAAGTCCCGCCCAGCGTACCGGCTGGATAGCACTACTGGGAACATCCCTCTATCCACTCTGGGAAAAACATCCCTCCACCACTCTGGTAAAAAAAAACATCCCTCTATTCACGCTATCCAGAGGGAAGAACATTGCTCTATGCCTCTATCCACTCAAGGGAAAAACGTCCCTCTATCTACTCTGTCCATTCCAAGCATACTTTTATACATCTCAATCATGTCTCTCCTCAGGCACCCATTTTCTAGACTGCAGCCTCTCAAACACTGCAGCCTCTCCTCAAAAGGGAGGTGTCCTAGCCCAGTAATCACTGTCTTCTGCACCTTTCCTAGTTCCAATAGCCATGACATGTTCTGTGAAACCACTGTCACTCTCCCTGAATAATAGCTGAACCAGTCCGCCACTCCACAGTTGCACATCTGTCTTCCCAACTTTTTTGCTCCTCAAATTGGGAAGATAATTGGGAAAGTTGGTCAAATTCTGCAAGCCCAGGGAGGGGTTGTCCTCTTGTCTGGTGAACTCCAGCCCCTTCTTTCAGCCAGGTTGCACTACCAGCAAATTTATCTCAAAATCTATGTCCTCTTCCAGGTTATCTCAGGTCTATATGGTGCTTGGGTCTGTATGATGGGGCTGACAAGGCAAAGGACTGTCGTAGACAAATGTTTGTCAGACCACAAGGATAGGACAAGTGGAGCCAGTTTACAAGTCAGGTGAAAGTGATTGCAAATCCACTGGGACACTATTGCAGCAATTGACATGAGTGATCTGGTCTCATAATGTAGGTATCTTCTTCCACCGTTGCCACTGAGAGTGAGAACATGATGAGAGTGGAGATGACAATAGCCAACAGCAGTTGTGGGGGCTACAGCCCACCACTTCTTAGAGCAGTTGTTTTCAAGTTGCATCCGCCTTCAGCAGCTACTTAGGAAATATGTTCATAAATCCATGACAGATGCCATGTTAAAGGTTTGTTCTGCTGCCCCTTCCCAAGTTACTTACAGATTGTTATATACAAAAGCACAAACCAAAGCACTAGAAAGCACTGTCACAGGAGAAACAGTGGGTCCCAAGTTAGAGGGATGGCAGTGCAGGGGTGAGCCTTCTCTGTTGTGGCACCCTTCCATGCGATTTAAGAATTAACCCCTTCTTTATGTTTTTTCGGCAAGGGCTCAAAACAAGTCTGTTTCTGCTGGCATTTGGGTTGATGTCTGCCCTCTGTGTGATCATTCCACAGAGCCCATTCCAAGTTTTGGTGATGACAGACACAGCAACTTTCAGGCACTCTGCTTACACATGTATGTGCGGCACGCACATACACACAACAAATCAAAATTGCTAGAAAGAAGTTTCACTTTAACACATACACATTGCCATTGAATCAAAAATGTCTTGTACTATTACTTGAATGTTTATGAACTGTTTTTCCCCAGGAATTAGTCTGAAGAATATTGGGATCATATACATACACCATGCATTATAAGTAGCTGCTGAAGGAGGACACAACTTGAAATCAACTGCTCTAAAAAGTGGTGGACTGTAGCTTCCAGGAGTTTGTGATGCAAAAAAATGTGTTAGTCCTTAAAGTGCCACAGGACAGAGCCGGGCCTAGCAGGAGGGTCCAGGGGATCACAGGGTCCGGGGTGGCAGCAGAGCCGCTGCCACCGCCACTCGCCCACCCCAATGGAGGGGAGGGAGCAGCACAGAGGTGGCCCGCCCACTCGCCCCTGCACTGCAACAGCTCCAAAATGGAGTGTGGGATGGGGGGCATGGTGGGGGAGGGGCAGGGGGCCGGGAGCCAGCACATGGGGCGGCAATCGTCAACCCAGCCCAGACCGCAGCCTTGGCTGGATCCGGCACTGCTACAGGACATTTTGGTGCATTTGCAGCTTCAGACAAACATGGGTACCCCTTGGATGTTGTGCAAATGCCTGTTACCCTCTTGGTAGTAGGAATCAGTGGCAGTCCTGCCATTGATCTGGGGGGGGGGGCGGGCAAATGCCCCTGGGCTGCAGGTTGTGCACGTGTCACTGAGCCCTCCAGAAGCTGTCAGAAGCCTTTCAAAGGTGTTAATGCTTCCGGTTTTCTTCATCAGAATGCTTTCAGAGGCCAGCGGAGCATCACATGAGACTCTAGAGCAGTGTTATTCAAACTGTGGGTTGGGACCCACTTGGTGGGTCGCAGAAAGCTGGGAGCAGCCATCTTGGAAACTGCAGACTTTACTCTTTTTATATTCCTTTTGTGAGTGTTAACAGTTTGAATTTTCAAGTGAGGGTTTTTTTAGAAAAATGATTTTAGTTCATTGTTTTTACATCATAATTTGTCCTAAAACTTGCTTTCTGTCAGGGATGTTTCATGGTTGTACAATTGCTGCAGTCTAGGAATGCCAATTTACATTTCGGGAGTATCATTTTATTATGTTACAATGACAACACTTCCTGCTTGATGATGTCACTTCCTGCCACAACATCACTTCCAAGTTAATGACATCCCTTCTGGTGGGTCCCAACAAGAGTGCCATTCCAAAAAGTGGGTCCTGGATTAAAAAATTTGAATACCACTGCTCTAGAACATCTTAGGTGAGTAGGGGAGGCAGCAGTCTGCTCCCAGGCCGGCATGAGGGCCAGGGATGTAACTGGTTGGAAAAAGACTGACATTAGACCTGGATCTGGGCAAACATTGGAATATCTGGTGGGTGTCTTACATGCTGGGCTCTAGAAAGTACCTGTGCTTGCAGACCATAGGTTCCTTAATCCAAAAATGTGATGAATGTGCACATGGAGACAATTGTGATCATTGGGGTAACAAAAAACACTGTTGCCCAACTGAGTTCTAAGTCAAAGTATCCAAAGATGCTTGTGATGTATGACTCCTTTAAGGTTTTGGAAGCTTAGCTTTTACCTCAGGCAGAACATTATTCCCTGTCAACCAGGAAAAAATGAGAACAGGTTGCTCTGTTTACTCTTCCTTGCTCTTGTTATTCACTCTCTGCTTGACCCTCAAACACAACTAAATTGAGCAGGCTTCAGGATAAATACATTGCTGAAATGGTTTATAGCTCACATCAATATGGGGCGACTGCAAATAAATTCAACTGGCAATTTGAAGAGTCTCTTTCAAGGGCAGGGATATTTCCTTCGCCTGAGCCTAGAGCTCCTGAGTGCAGATATAATAAGACAAGGATCTGGTGACATCTGTCGCCAACACTTTGGAATCGGAAGAAAGCAGGTGCCGCTGTGAAGCAGAAATATACCCAGCCGTTGGAAAAATAGAAAATTTGCCAGAAAGACTGCCTAAATGTGTCATCGTTAACAAAAAGAAAGGAAGATGAACTGTAAATGACCTTCAGGAGTTGTTTACAACATGTGCAGAGCCTTCAGAACATCACACTCCAGTTCCTGTGCTTGGTTTATAATAGACTGGATTAACTTTGTGCCGGTGCTGTGACAAGAGAAAACAAAATGATGGGACAGATCCTGTGTGTGGGTGCAAAAAGGTTAACAGAGTGGTGGACACAGACGTATGACAACATTTCCAATAGGGCTTAATACAAAATGCTGCACTTCCGCAACTCAGATGCCCACCAACAGCTGTCAAAGGCTCAAGCAGGCCAATTCCTTTCCCTCTTACTTGACTCAGTACAAACTAATAATTGAGTGCTTAACTTGAAAATGTGTCCAAGTTTGAAGTACTGAAACCATAAATGTTTATTAGCTTTGCTTTTACATATTCATCTCACAAACCCTATAAGCCAGCGCTTCTCCAACTTTTTCGTACCAGGACCCATTTGCAGAATAACAGTCTGTCCGGAACACACCAGAAGTGATGTCATGGCTGGAAGTGCCATCATTGTGACGTCAGAGCCTGCTACTTTCCTGAGAATTCAGCAATAAGTTGGGTTATTTCTCAGCTATTTGCAAATAACCTTGACACAAGCCTTGTGTCACAAGCAAAACAATCACACAGCCTTCCCCTTTCCAGCATCCCATCTTCCATTTTTTCAATATGGCTGCTCTAGGTGCTCCACATCCACCTGAAAATGGCTCGCAATCCATTGGTGGGTCCTGACCCACAGTTTGAGAACCATTGTTATAAGCCACATGTGTTAAGAACATAAGAAGAGCCGTGCTGGATCTGCCAAGGGCCCATCCAGTCCAGCTTCCTGTATCTCACAGTAGATACAGTCAGAGGCGGATCTACAGGGAGGGCAAAGCTCTAAGTGTTGCAAGAAGCCTTACCCTGTCATGTAAATCCTTCCTCTCCCTTGCTGCTGTAGCCAGTAAGCAACGCCAAGATGTTGCTTTTCCCTGTGAGGATTGGCTAAAACGGTGCAGGAGAGGAGTGATTTCCACTGCAAGGTAAGGCTTCTTGCAAAACTTAAAGCTTTGCCCTCCCTTAGATCTGCCTCTGGATACAGTAGCCATCACCACCTCCTGTGGCAAGGAGTTCCATAGCTTAATTACCTGCTGGGTAAAAAAATATTTCTTTTTATCTGTTTTAACTCTCCGAACACTCAATTTCAGTGGATGTTCCCTGGTAGTGTGAGAGAGGGGAAAGAACGTCCCACTATCGACTCTATCCCTCCCATGCATAATTTTGTATGTCTCAATCACGTCCCCCCTGAGGCACCTTTTTTCTAAACTGAAGAGCCACAAACGCTGCAGTCTTTCTTCATGCCCCAACCCCTTAATCATTTTTGTCGCTCTCTTCTGCACCTTTTCCAGCTCCACTATGTCCTTTTTGAGATGTGGTGACCAGAACTGTACGTAATACTGTAGATGTGGCCTTACCATCCATTTGTATAATAGCATAATAATATTGGCTGTTTTATACTCAACCCCTTTTTTGATTACCCTAAGCATGGAATTGGCCTTCTTAATTGCTGCTGCACAGTGGGTTGACACCTTCATTGAGTTGTTCACCAGCACCCCAAGATCTCTCTCTTGAGCTGTCACAGACAGCTCAGAACCCATAAGCCTATAGGTGAAGTTTTGGTTTTTTGCCCCAATGTGCATCACTTTACACTTGTCTATGTTGAAACGCATCTGCCATTTGGCTGCCCATTCCCCCAACTTGGAGAGATCCTCCTGGAGCTCTTCACAATCCCTTCCGGTTTGCACTACCCGGAAAAGTTTTGTGTCATCCGCAAACTTGGCCACCTTGCTGCTTATCCCTGTCTCCAGGTCATTTATGAACAAGTTGAAAAGCACCGGCCCCAAGATAGATCCCTGGGGCACTCCGCTTTCCACCTCTCTCCATTGTGAAAATTGCCCATTGACCCCCACTCTCTGTTTCCTGGCCCTCAACCAATTCTGGATCCATAAGAGGACCTGCCCGCTTATTCCCTGACTGTGAAGTTTCTTCAGCAGCCTTTGGTGGGGGACTGTGTCAAACGCCTTCTGAAAATCCAGGTATATGATATCCACAGGTTCACCCACATCCACGTGCCTGTTGACCTTTTCAAAAAATTCCAAAAGGTTCGTGAGGCAAGACTTACCCTTACCATGCTGACTTTCCTTCAGCAATACTTGTTCCTCTACATGTTTCAGGTTTTATCTTTGATGAGGCTTTCCACCATCTTACCCAGAACAGAGGTTAGGCTGACTGGCCTGTAGTTTCCAGGGTCCCCCCTCCTTCCTTTGCAGCGATGCCGTGGAGGCTCATGCTACAGTACATACTATAGTGGGGAAAGGGCAATCGGAACTTCTCTGAGGGGTACTGTAAGGAAAAATATTTTTCCCTAGCCCCTCTGTAGGTTTCCTCATGGCCTGTGTGGCTCTTTGGACTAAGGAAAGAAAAGGGGACAGACCAGTTGAAAAAGAAAGAATAGGATCCACCTCCCCTCTCCTGGTCTGTTCTTGTCCTCCCCCCCCCAAAAAAAAACCATCCTGAAACTTCTTGTGCTCCCTTTCTGCCAACCCCCCTGACAACTTACTGAGGCTGATGCAGCCTGGGGTCTGAGGCAGTGGAACCATTGCTGCTACAAAGGAACAGGTTCTTACATCCTCTTTCCATTCTGTAAGCCTCCCATCCCACAATGGGTCTCCTTGGACCAACAGCAGCAATTTTGCAGATGCAAGTGCAAGGAGAGAAAGGGGCAGCGAGCTATGGATAAGGAGGATAGGATATGGTGTGCACCATTGCCATCAGTTCCACCCTCTGACATCCCCATACCTCCCACACTGGCTTTCCTACTCCAGCGGGTGGTCAGTGCAGTAACAACATGTACTTTGCCAGCATGTGCTGCTGGAGCACACTTATGGCAGCCAACACTGGTTCCACCAACTAACCCAACAGGATTGGGCTGCCCATATAAGATGGCAACCTTTAACATGTAACCCTGTGTTCTAATGTGAGAACGTTAGTCATGCACCATTTGAGTTCAGATAGTTATTAGTTGAAATGCAGATTAAAATAATTACTGTATAATAAAATGGTAATTTTCAAATTGTGGGGCAGAGAACTCTGGAATTCCTCAAATGTTTATCTCCCCCTTAAGGGGAGTGGCCCAGAAATAAGTGCCACTAGGAGCAAGGAGTTTGTAAACCTACCAGGAGGGCCTGGGAGGCTCATAGGCCCTCTGATTAGCTCTAATCAGTGATCACAGCCCACTTTCAGTTGAACCATCCTGGAGGCCTGCACAACCTCCCAAGTAGGTTTACAAGCTCCTTGCTCCTGGTGGCAATGCAATTGCTGTGGCACTACACTTGCACCGGTCCCAAAGCCCAAGTAGGACTTTGGGAACAGCTGCACGTAGATAGTTCACATCAGCTGATAGTGAAGATCAACAGCTCAATAGCCTATGAGAACTGAACAGGCAACCTAGAATTTATCCTAGAACCCTCACCAGTGCTCAGAAAATTCCATGACAGATGTACAGGATTTTTCAGCAACAGGTTGATCTGAAGAGTTATCTGAATACCCCTCCCCCAAACAGAACCAAAAATCTTCACATTCATTCCTGCTTGGAGTGGTCTTATATGGAGGATTTCAAGAGCATCAGAGCTGCCACTATTAGAGCCTGTCTGTATAGCCTCTTATGCTGTTGAGGCAGGGCACTGTCAACACCCGCTTCGCATAATACCACAGAAATCACAAGGTCTAGGACAGGTGTGCTATGCACCTGTACCCCTAGAGCTCCCTGGAGCCTCTAGCCGTATCAAGCATGCTGGTTAACCAGTCCATACTGACGTTTGTGTGTGGAACTCACTCCATCTGAAGGCCCACAGGGCCCTCTCACAGGCTCCCAGGTGCTTGGCCATGGCTCTTTGTGCTTCTGTTGTGTGATTTTTCCTGCTGGGTGGTTGCTTTGGTTGTCCTTTAGTGTTGTTTGATTATTGCTTTACTTTTATCTCTGATTGCTTCAGAGGCCTTGTCAGGTAAAGCAACAACAGCCTGGAAATAGCAGTATGAATGAAACAATATAATCGTGCACATGCCATGCTTTTCTTCCTGTTCTTATTTCTGGGCTGAGCCATGCTGTTTAATGCCTAAATCAGCCCCATTATGCTGATACAGCCGGCAATAGGCAGCCAGTCAAGATTTGGCGAATTGTTCTGCTGTGCTCCAAGCGACCCGCACCCATCGTGAGGTGGGGTCACCACATTCCACAGCAGCTGCAGCTGTTGAACAAGCTTCAAAGGCAGCCATGGAGAGAGTTCGTGACACACGTCCGTGGTTGGAGTCATGCCGGCATTAACAAAGACCGCTGTGCTTCATTCTGATCTGAAGTCAGCTTTTTCACCGCACGGAATTAGTGGCATAAATGTAGCATTGAAATGTAATTTAGTTTGTTAAGAGTATGGTATATGGATATGCAATGTCTCAAATGCTTCTCTCTGTAGAAAGAAAAGCCTTATTTGAACAAAATGTGGGTTGGTTTGTTTCTTTACTAGCAAATAAATGTTAGAGAACATGCGGAGGAAAGTGGCTTCTACCAATTTTACTCAAAACAGTGTTGAGGATGTAGACACTCAACTGACTTTCTGAGAATTGTGTGTGTGCCCCAGAAAAACAGTGCCTGTTTTGAGAGAGAGAAAAAAAGGGCAACTGCCCCTTATAGAAGAAACCTAAAACTGGCTATTGTCATCGCTGTCGTATTTACACAGGCTGCTTCAGCAAGGTTTAAATAGTGGGCTCCACTATAAAAACTAAAAACGTACTGGACATGAAGTTGTTTACATAAAATATGAGAAGATATAAAGTTACAGGGCTGGGGATTGGAAGAGCCTTTAACACCATCCTCCATGTGCTGATGTCACTTGGAAACCAGCTGCTGGGATGATGCTCCACAGCACTGCTTCCCAGTTTGCAAAAACTTGCAAAGTTGATCTCGGAGAGTGCTCAGCGCTGCCCTGCTTGAGAAGCTCATGAGTTTCCTTTCTCTTCAGTATTTTCAGAACTGAAAGAAGCCCTCTCCCCACGTCCCAGCTTTCACGGCTGCTTTACCCTACTTGCACTGGATTTCTTTTGAGGAGATTCTTCCTCTACAAAAGGTAGGTTTAGTATTTTGCTTTTGTTTTTATTTAAAATCCCACTTCCACTTCTGTCTCATTTGATGACAGCAAGAATATATTCAAAAGTGAGCCCAAAGATCGTATTTAGACATCTGTTTATTCCCCCCCCCCGGTTTGAATGCAGGTCAGCAATAATCTTAGTAAGAAATTGATTCTTTCAGCAAAGGTTGATTGAGCTTTGAAAGCCTCTTTTCATTTGACTTTGCATTTTCTCAGAACGAGACAGGCTTGAATGTGTGTGTGCAACAGTCCAGGCTGCTGTCATGAAAAGACAACACATTGTGGCTTGCGTTTGTTTGTGTGAGTGCGTGCCTGAAATTTGGCACTCCTGAATGACAGGTTGCTTGTAAATCAGACGCAGGCTCTCCCTATCTGATATGCTGTGTGTACCCACTTTGTCCATCTCTGTTCAAACATAACGCTTCTTCGGTTTGCGTCACTGCCTGATATTTTTAGTAGCTGCTTTCCATACCCCAGAAGGGTATTTATTACAAACTATTTTGAAAAAGGCAACTGTGTATTTGTGTGTGGAGAGCAAGATAAAAGCAGAGAAATAATGCTGGAGATCCTACGTATCATTTTTATTTTTGGAAAAAAAAGATAATTTGTTTGGGGCAGAGGAGGGACTGTTAGTGACATTGATGGTTTGCATAAAGTTTACTGCTGTATTGAGCTTCTGACCTTGTCTAGGACATGTTGGGAAGTGTCAGTACAGCAAAAGGACTGGCGCCCTGCTGCTTCACCAGGCAAATGAGAACTGTGCCTCACAATATATGGATGCTAGTTACTTCCTTGTAAGAGGAAAGCAACTTACTTGTCATCCAGCAATAACCTTTTAAAAATATATCCGACAGTATTCTGCCATCAAGCCTTTTTTACTACTGACTAGATGTGTCATACCATCCCGAGCTTCTTGGAGGAAGGGTGGTATAAAAATATGAAAAATAAAATAGTATAGATGATGGAAACTTAGTTCTATTCTCCCAGGGAGGAAAGGCTCATCAGATAAGAAAAACCAGGATAAAGAGAGGAGCTGAGATTGTGTAAGGGATTTATTCACCATAATACCAGCTTGAACGTTTGGGGCAAAATTAAACAGTGACCCAATTCTCGGTGTGTAAATATCAAGACTGAGCTTAGCATCCTTGTTAGCATTTCACACAACAATGCAAGTGACCACGAGCAGCCATATGAGCAAACAAAGGAAGCATGTAGGAAATAAAAAGGAAGAATGTACTCTGCTGAGAAGTCAACAGGCTGTGCGGTTGGTCCATCTGGATGTGTTAAATTATTGATTTACAGTCCGGGCATTGACTGTCTTGCTCAATGCTGTCAATTAAATTAAAAGAATTTAATTTGCAAAGTGTTTTGAAGTTCTTTTTGTGGTTACCCTGAGAACAACCATATGAGAAGGTTAATATTATCCCTATTTTACAGAACGTGAGGCTCACACAGGAACTTGCTACACAACACAATGAATTCCATGTAGAAAGGGACAGTGCTGGTTTGGATGGTATTAGAGATCAGTCAAGGCCTGAGCCCATCCAGTTCGGTTGGCACTGTGAACCCTTTAGCACTGGGCAGCTGCCACAGATTTGCCACCTGTTCATTGGGGGAAGAGAGGAATTGCCCATCCCTTGTGGTGGTGGCCCAGTGTGGAATTTTGCCCAAGGGCTTCCCGCAGCCTGGCGCTCTTGCTCTGCTGGAGATGTGCTCATGACCTAAGAGCATTTGGGTGAAGAGAAGACCACCAGAGTTATGTGACCCTCAGCTCAGTTCCGGTTATCTGATATGTTAACTGTAGTGTAATGTCTCCCACTCTGCTCTTCCAGAACTTGATTGCGTTTGGATTGTCTCCAGTGTGTGGTTTCCAAAATGTAGTTCGGTGAGAAACAGATCGTAGAGATTGATTTAAGCAGACAAGTCATAATTTGAGAAATGTTGTATTATATGGCTTTTTGTTTTACTTGCAGAGCTGTTCTGTAAATGTATGCCTTGCAACAGAGCAATCAATACACGTTAAGGAGTGAATTGTTTCCATGCTCGTCCTGCAATACAGAGCTAATACTAATCAAGTGATTGCCCTAAACTCCCCTCGTTTATCCTTTTTCACCGAGACTTTCAGAGCAATTAATCTTTGTACTATTTAAGAAAGATGAACCAAGAAAGGAATCTTTCTGTGAATTCCCTTCCCCTTTTTATTTTGCCCTTTGGGGGGGGGGGGTGAGGAAGCGAACCATAGCATTGCATATTATTGTAATCTGTTAAAAAATATGTGAAATGGCTGCAAAGGCTCTTTTTGAAATGGTATTTAGACTGCAAAATAACTTTCCATGCAGTGGAAAATTTATGTAAGAAGATGTTTTCGAATAACAGCCATTGCAATCCCTGGCACCAAAGAGGTGGAAGCTTCATCTGGCTGCTTGCAGCATGAAGCCAAGAGCTTTGCTTAAACAATCAGTTCCTCCTGGCTTTTGTTCATTAAGAACCCTGAGTTGACTTTGAATAGCTCACTTACTTGCAACGATGTGGTTTGTAATAAAGCTGTCCTGAATTTTTACAGGCAGGTATAAACAGAAAAGAATTTGCTGGATCCCAAAGTTCATTTTGGAAAGTGTTTGAAACAAAGCTGGGAGAGAAGACAAAGCTGTGTGGCGTTTTGGAGTCCAATGAAAGGTCTGAGTGAGATCTGGAAAGAGAAGGGACAAAATGCTGCGTTACACAGGTAAGCCACTCAGTGCTCTCCATGTGGTTTAGAGCAACAGGAAGGATGTTCAGCTGCTCCTCCTCAGGCTGCAAAACCAAATATCAATTGAAGTCACTGAAAAAGCAGGTCTCAGTTTGCAGAAGGAGCTGAATCTGGGTCTTGACATTTGCATTTAAGGCACACGCTATAGGGCAGCAACAACAGCACAATCTTGATGGCCACCATCTTTCCTCCCCACAGCATGTGTACTGTCACGCTGCATTGAGGGGGCACTATATGCTCACTCTGTACATTCAAAACAAATTAAATGGCATATAGGAATTCTTGTTAAAAAAAATAGTGTGAACCATGCTAGCCTGAAGTTAGTCCACCACGGTTGTGCTTAGTTTGTGTGTTCATGGGTGTATCTATATATGTTTATTGGAGGAAGGGTGGCAGAGAGACAGACTGACTGCGTCAGTGTAAAACCATCTTCATTAGCAAACTTACTATCTTTAGAGTCTAGGCTGCCTTGTCAACAAACAGTTAGATAGTAAGACATGGGCTATGTCGCTTTGGCATTCCAGGCCTTTCAGGGTTGTTAAGTCTTCTGTTGTCCTGCCAAACACTTCAGGGAGAACAGAGGTTGCTCAGCAGTCTGCAGCAGCCTGACATTGCCCTGCAGGATTGGACCAACGTCCTCAGGAGGGGCCTAAGTTTGAAAACAAAAGTACCTCTGATTTGGTGGAATGATTCCTACTTACTTGTCTGTTATGAATGTGCCTTAACAGACTAGGAAGAATGTCTTCCTATTACTAGGAATTACTAGGAAGGAAGTAATTACAGAATAGTCACGTCAGATACTTTTTCCTTTGCTTGGGGATTTTTAATGATTTAATTCTTGAAAAAAAAGATCCTTAAAAGTAAAAGAAGGAACTCTGGGTATTCTGTGCACAAAGACAGCTTCCCTGCTATTGCCTCACTACAGCAGTCCTGTGCATTTTCTGAAGATCCACTTTCTGTGGGCTGCAGAGGGCTGCAGAGGGAAGGTTAGCTGAAACTCTCCTTATATTACAGAATGGGAGTGCTTTCTGTTCATTAAAGAGGAACCTAGAATAAAATCCTATAATTCCAAAATTGCAATATATGCTGGTTTTTCTTAGACCACATGCTTAATTTTATAGCATTGATCATGTGTAGAGGCCCTTTCTTTATGCATTTCTTTATAAATAAATATGGGAATTATTTTTACTCCAACGTAATGTACATGTTAATATTCATCATAGCCCTGTTGTTGCTGAATTTTGTCTAATAGCCATTAACAAGTATCACATTTCATAACTTGCATCAGTCCTCTGCAGGTCTTTCTTTTTATCATACTAATCATAAGGTAATGCAATACGCATTCTTGCACATGCTAATAAACTAATGGCCAATAGCCGTGTTTGTTTTTACCAAAATTGCATGAACTATTAAGCTGTACTACCCATGGTATATGGCAGTGGTTCCCAAACTGTGAGCCATAGCTCCCCAAAGAGCTACAGAGAGCAGACAAGGGAGCCTTGGAATTCTTGTAAAAAAACTCGCTGCCCAATACTAAAGGATTATAGCCCTATTGGGGAGCTGTGGCCAATGTCCCCGGTCAAGGGAGCTGAAAAACTTTGGGAAACAACAGTATATGGATTATGTATCTCATGTTTAATCCTTAATAGTTTCTAAAATATATCCCCAAAATCATTATATGGTTTTTGCAAAATTACCAAGCGTAAAAAAGTGGCATAGTTCGCATTTAACATCTCTGTTGTTTCTCAGAAGTAATGCTATATATTTTTCCTTGCAATTCTATTGCAGTGAAACAATCTTTTTATAAATCAGTTGCCTCATTTCTTGAAACTGCCACCCAGATTTTTTTTAACGTGCATTTTGAATGTCTCCATTAGTTTCCCCGACTGATTTATTGCATTGGCAGCATTTGCAAAGATGTAGTCTGTTACAAACAACCTTGAGTACAAATGAAAAAGTCATCTATGGATTTCTCAGTTTTCTTTTCTTTTTTTCCTGTTCTTTCCCCCACCCAAAAAGCTGGTGCCGCAGGCAAGTAAGATTTGTGACAACTTAATAACTCCCACATTCCATAAAGGCTTCAGAAAAGAAGGGCAGACACACTATTGACGTGAACCGCTGCAGCCATGGACCTACAGACGCAACTGGAGCACATGACTGAGAGGAACTGGAATAAAGAGAAAATGGAGCTACTGGAGCGTTTTGACAATGAAAGGCAGGAATGGGAATGTCAATGGAAGGTCATGCAGAAGAAAATAGAAGAGGTATTCTGGTTTATTTTGAATGCCAACAATAATTTTAAAACCGGTATAGTTATACAGTCATGCCAAATGTTTCAAAGAAACTTCCACAGAGTCATGGTGTTGGACAGGATCCGCCATCGTGTCCGGCCCTCTAGAACAGGATGAACAAATGAAGCTAGCTTATCCTGAGTTGCATCTTATAACCTAGCATGCACTCTGACTGGTAGGTCTCCAAAATCGCTGGCACAGGTATTTCTCAACCTCACTACCCAAGAGCCTTTAACTGGTGATGCGACAGATGCACCTGAGGCCTCCTTCATCACAGAACTCATATGCTCTACCACAAGGGTATTCAAACTTTTTAGACCAGGACCCATTTTTTAGAATGGCACTCGTGTCGGTACCCACCGGGAGTGATGTCATTGTAACATAATAAAATGACACTCCTGAAATGCAAATTGGCATTCTTGGACTGCAGCAATTGTACAACCATGAAGCATCCCTGACAGAAAGCAAGATTAGGACAAAATAGTATCTAAAAGTGGGGAACTAAAAACAATTTTTTAAAACCCTCAGTTGAAAATTCAAACTGTTAACACTCACAAAAGGAATATGACAAGAGTAAGACCTGCAGTTTCCAAGATGGCTGCTCCCAGCTGACATCAGGCTGCGACCCACCAAGTGAGTCCCAACCCACAGTTTGAATAGCACTGCTCTACCACTTATGGGTATCACTTAATTTTTTTGATAGAGCATTTCTGACAGGTCATGGCTTATTCTGTCAGTGTAACCTCCAAGGAAAGAACTTCTGTAACCCTGCTAAGGTCACTTGCTCCATTGTTAGGCTGCTCTTATAATTGGGAAGGGTTTGCTCATATGTATCAAGCAGTACTCATATAATGGGAAAGAGAAAGCCGTTGATGAAATTCCAAAGCCCTAATACACGACTTTCACCAATTTTAGTCAAATTGTAGCCTCTGTTTAGCTATCTAAAAATAGTAGCTACTAAAAATAGTAGCCAAAAGGGCAATCACAAAAGAGAGCAAGGTCTCTTCTGGTCACTGTGGAATTCAAGCTCTGCTTTCAAGTCTGTCTTGAAACTGATTGTTTGGCCCTTTTCACTGATTTACACTGATTGTTTGGCCCTTTTCTTGGTAGATATGGTGAACAACAGCTCCTCCTTTTCTTTCTTATATCTTTTTAAACGTTTCAGCACAATTGTTCCCCTTCCTCTTTTCCTCTGCTCACTGTGTACCACTTGGACTCTTTAATAACAAGGGCTGTTCACACTAACTAGGACATAAGTGGTGAGATACATTCAAGACCAGTTGAGAAAAATTGATAGGAAACATGAATGCTTGGGATATCACTGTGAAAAGGTGGCACTTTTATGAAACTTCATATGCTATAGATGTTAGCAAATAGTTGCTGAAGGCTCTTGACACACAATTCATAAGTGTGCAATCCTAACCAACTTTCCAGCACTGGGGTAAGGGCAACACAGTTCTGAGGTAAGAGAACAAATGTTCCAATCTCTAGAGGAGGCCTCCATGACTACTATTCCACTGCAGGATGCAGAATGTGCCCCATTGGCACAGCTATGTCAGTGCTGGAAAGTTGGTTAGGATTGCACCCTAAGTGTGTTTTATATAATGGCATTTAAACCTATGGGGATCAGATTGATGTATATGGAGGCGAAGTACATGTTAGCCTTCTTTACAAAAGCAATGTGCCTCTCTGGACATTGGGCTTCCCCCTCCTGAGCAGATCTTGCTCATTAACATTTGAAGGAATTGCTTGTCTAGAGAACAAGTGGCACAAGAAGAAGACATGATTATTCTGTCTTGGCTCTGCTATATTTATTGATGACATTCAGTAGAACAGGGACTACAACAAACAACATGCCCAAGCTTAGATACAAATCATATTTATATCACACAGCGTTCATTTGTTCTCTGCCAGCTCTCGCACAGTTCCAGTCAGGGAGGGGTTTAAGACCAAACCAGTTGTTAGGGTCAGCTGTACGTTTCTTTAACATTTGCTTCCCCTTTTCACCTATAAACAGGGGCTGGGGACCTGTATTTTACAACACAAATAGCAAAAGGAATGTACTGGCAGTTTACATCAACAAAATTAAGACAGAATAAAAGAACAGTAAAACAACAAACCAAATAAAAGCAACAGTGTAGCAAATAGAAAAAGAAGGAGGTAGTTTAAAAGCAAGTGACACAATCACAGCAGGCTGGAGAAAGCCTGTTGAAACAAAACTGTGTGCAGTTGATGCTTGAACGCTGGCCAAAACAAGGCAATTCACATCTCACAAAGGAACGAGTTCCATATAGTAGGGACCACCACAGAGAAGGGTGTTTTGTGAGTCACTGCAAAGGGACCCCTCAGAAAGCAGCAGAAAGATTTTGTAGGATATCAGAGCCAGGCAGGGAGAAAAGTGCCTAAGGGTGCAATCCGAACCAACTTTCCAGCTCTGACATAGTAGCTGTGCCAATTGGGCATGTGCTTGCACCCTGCAGTGCAATTGTAGTTTTGCCCTTACTCTGGGGCTTGAAAGTTGGTTAGGATTGCACCCTGAAGCAGCTGAGAATGTCTTATTAAATGTCTCGTTGTGTGTTGTGGGGTCACTGTGGTTCTTCCCTCAAAAGCAGCAGCTGAAGGATGTTTCAGCTGAGGTCTGTGGGGTCCTTGGGCCCACTATGCAAAGCCACAGATTCTTCCATTTTAATTTCAAAACACAGCCAGCATTTTAGAAATAGTAGTGCTGTCTTTGTGCACTATGAAAAGGAATGAGCCTATAGCAATGGACTTGACAGCTCTTTCTATAAAATAGGTTTCGGGTTATGATCCAAGACTTCGCAGTCTGATGACACAAGCTCATAGTGAAAATAAATACACTCCTTTGTTCGGTTAGGCTTGTAAGATCATTGTGGTCTAATAGGGGCCCTTTTGTTTCCTTTCCAGCTTTATCAGGAGGTAAAATTGAGGCGTGAGAGCAATTTGAATGCCTTTGAGAATAAGGCCATTCAGAGCAAGGCTCAGAAACGGCCTGTACATTCCCCTGCTTCAGAATGGAGTGCCACATCAGGACTGAACTGTTGCTCACTGGACAAAGAGAGTTTGCTCAGCAGGGCAGAAAAGGAAGGCAAGGACATAAGAAACAAGAGAAGAAACCATGTTTTTGAAAAGGATCATCTGGCCTTTGAGAATTACAAGGAGTCTGAAGACTGCCAAGGCTTGAAAACAACCAAGAACTACACTCAGGATCTCAATATTGTGAGTAAACTGGTAATAGGCATTTTGCTGACAGTGAAAGTGGCAGAGGGTTTGCCCTATAACATGTCAACACCCTCTAATAAATGTCTGTTTAATGACTTAATGAATGTAGCTCATCTGGGTCTATTCTGAGTCAACTGGAAGGTAACCAGATCAGGTCAGCTTGAACTGAACTGAACCGGAGGCATGTGAACACATGCTAACTACAGCTGTATGGAAGTTCACATCACCCTCCCCTCTGTGCTTCTGCATCTAAAATAATTCAGTAACTTGTTAGCCAGCATCTGGCTTCTGCATGCTTCTGCAGCATCTTCTATCATTTGCTGTTATTTGCTGTATCTGATAACACAACCTTTCCTATGTCAATCAGTAATTATAGATTGCTTTTCAACAAAAAAAGTCACAAAGCAGGCAAAGTGTAGCCTAGTGTAGATTTAGTGTATCTGTGGCCTAGTGTAGATCTAACACTGGCTTCTTGCAAACCATTGTTTCAAAACGTAAGAGCCAGCCTCGTGAACTATCTCACTCGTGAACTATCTCATAATGAAAGCTATGGTTATTGTAAAGCAAGCTCCTTCCCAAAGATGGCCTATAAGCTACGTCACACCATTTCCTGCAATCTGTGGTTTATGTGAGTTCCCTGGTTTTCACTAATTAATGTTTATGTTGGTGCACATGTACTAACACAAAGCATTAGATAATGCTCGAAAAAGAAAAAAAACGGGAAAAAAACATTAAGGGACTGGAGGAAGAGGGTGGACAAAACATGCAATCATGAGGTAGTCTTCTAATTTGCAAACCATGGTGGGCAATGTTTTAGTATTATGTCTGCATGTGGTGCACCCTTCTTTAGCTCCCTTTGACAGTAGTACAGGCATTCCCCATATCCACTGATTCGGTATCCACAGTTTCAGTTATTCATGGACACCAGGGATACTGGGACACTTATTAAAGAGATGGGGAACATGAAACAAATCTCTTCATTTTATCTTATTGCAGCAAAACCACCAATGTTCCCCTGCCTTTAAAAAGGCATCCCCAGTATCCACGGATTCAGATATCCATGGTGGGGTCCAGAACGGAACCCCAGCGGATACAGGGGCGTGTATTATGTATTATCTGTATTATGCTACAGCTGTGTTTAAAAGGGTTTTAGAAAGTTTACAAGAGCCTAATCACACTAATATAATGCAATTTGTCTTTGTAAAGGCTCTTAAAGAACTTGCCAAAGTAAGTGAAGACTTGTGCAGTTACCAAGAGGAAATCCGTAAGAAGTCCAGCCACCAAAGGTAAAATTCTATGAGATTTGGTACATCAGAGACAAAAGGGCCACATTCAAATGAACCTGAGACGTTGAGGATTCAATCTTGCAAGTGCACTGTGCTTGCAGAATCGGAGAACCTGGCCTGGCTGCAGCCATCAGGGACGAGTGGCCAGGTCTGCATAGTAACAGACTCAGGCAATGCTTAAAGCAGTCAGAGAAAGAACTTTAAGAACGGATTAAGGAATGGTCAGAGGGAGGTAGGAGGAAGGTTGGAACAGGGCATAGGGTGGGTTGAACCAAGTGGTGACGGGGAGGGGAGGAGGTGCATCAGGCCTGGGAAGGGGGCTGGTTTGGCAGCGGCAGCACAGACCAAATCCTCACCCCCTTCCCAGGCCTGATCCACCTTCATGAACTTGTGCCTGCTATATTGCTGGTGCAGCTCCACGTTAACTCCCCAGCCCCACATGGGTTAACCCAGGGAAATGGAACAAATGTTCCCTTAATCCAAGGAGGCTTCTGGATACTGAAATTCCCCCAGGGGTTTCAGCAGACGTTGTGTTGATACCTCTGCATCTCCGCATGAGGAATTGCGGTGGATTGCGCTGTGAATGGCTGTTGAATAAATTTGCTTGGACATTCTTTGATTGTAAGTGTTCCAGAATATCATATCATAAATGCATCTATAGCCCTGTCTTCTACTTGCTATACATTTGGTTCGCCTAGAATTTGGGGGTTACATTTTTTGCAAAGCTAAATTTTTTCCATTTCAGTGCATACAAATACATGGGAATAGGAATTAATATCTGTCATAAATTTTTCCAGGTCACGTATTTAAATCTGTCTGTGATTAAAACATACGTTAGGGATCTTGTCAAACCTTCTTATTTAAGTCGGCTGACAATTTAATTCTCTTATCTTATAGGAGGCAGTGAAACCACTCCTTAATCCGTTCTTAAAGTTCTTTCACTGACTGCTTTAAACATGCTGCAATAAGTGAGTCCTACAGGGCTGAGTGCTCAGTTCCTTTAGCTTCAGCTGCCTATACAGTCAGAGCAGAAACAAACCCTGGCTTTCAGCCCAGTCTTATCCCCAACCCCTCGGGCTGATGCAGCCACGCTCTTGCCACTGTATCCTGCAGGGGCAGGCAGTCCTGGAGTCTCATCTGGATAAGGCAACATTTGTTCCCTTACCTAGGGGTAAGAGGCCTCTGAGCCTGGATGGGTCCACTTGGGCCTGTGCCACTGAAAGCACTGGTGCAAGTCTACACCTCTGCCCGAACTAACTTTTGATTTCAAAAGTTCTTTTGATTTCAACGGGACTGAAAAGATTTACAAAGATTTGGCATTATGAACCAGACAGTGCCCCAAATTTAAAATGGGATGAACAAATGAAGCCAGGTTATCTGGAGTTGGGCTTTTGAATCTAATACTCTTTATCTATTTGATAAAAAATATGAGGGTTTTTTTCCCCCAAGGGATGCTTTTAAGAAATCATCACTCATTATTTCTGGGAGATGTTGGCAAGACCCTGGCATGGTTCTGTTACAGGATCAGAGCTAGCTTTGCAGGGGCTTTGGGCTATAGTGAATACTGTTGTGCTGTACATCAGTACTCATAAGATGCTATGAGACCTGACGTGTTGAAAGCGTAGATTTCAGGATAATTGCTGTCTTGAATGATCTCTCTCTCACGGAAGAGGCTGTGGGATCTTGTGGATGCAGAAAGATTTGCACCTGGCCTAACTGATAAAGGGTCTCCACTTCAAGTTCCGACATTGAATTGGACTGGCTCTGACCTCCTTACAGAGCCAACTTCTCTAGTGGACAAAAGATGCATAAATCCCTACTTGCCACTTAAAATGTTTGTCTTTTGTGTGCAGAAAGAAGTTGGTTCCTGTCCTGAGAGGATCAGTAGAAACTGAAAACAGAGTGATCACACCAGCCCTGAATCATGTGTGCAACAGTGACCCACCAGCAGCCTCCATCGCTTTTGAAACAGAAGAACAAAATAACAAGAAAAATTTGATGGGCCTCAACAGATATCTGAAGGAGATGCCATCCACTGCTCTTGCAGGGGTTGATAAAACAGGCTTTTTGCCTTGGCAGAAAAAGGAAGCCCCTCCTGTTCCTCCAAGAAGCACGTCCCGGCATCTCACTACCTCTCTTTCTGCAGTTGCACAAGTATCAGAAGTGTTAGCAAAAGATGCAGGGAACAAAAGCAATCGCAAGATGCAGGTGTGCCAGAAAGGAAATGCATTGATGAATTCATCTTTTGCAAAGCAATCTGATGCTCCTGTCACGCTGGCAAGTGAGTGGCAGTCTGTTAGTGGGCACGCTGTGGCTACCACAATGTCCGTAGAAAAAACAGAGCCATCCCTTGAATGCAAACTGCCAGAGAGATTTTGTCACAACACATGGTCTTGTGATGCAAGCATGAATGGGAATTGTACCAGGAATGGCACTTCCTCACACTCTGTCCAGAAGAGCTGCTCTGATGGAAATATGGTGCCTCCGACACAATATCCTAAGTTGCAAAGTAAAATGCATTGCAATGACTTTTATGCACCTGTGTGTGACACTTTGGGTGATTCTGGATATGGAACTGGAAAGACTCAAAGAAATGAAACACTGGAAGCAAAAATTGATGAGTTTAACAGAACAGTGTTTCATACAGATAAAGGCCAGAAATGTCTGCAGCAGAACCAAATACCACGTACTGATCCTAATCCCGGTCGCATCCTTCAGGATCGTAAGGAGAGTGGAACACACAATGCAGAGGTGACGCATGTTTCAAATCCCAGGTTCTCCTCCACAAAAGAAGAGAAGTCATGCAATCCCGGAAAAAGTGTCCAAGCCATGGGGCAGCAAAAGCAACTGAACAGGCTTCTCAGTGGCTACCAGCATATGTTGCATGAGCATGATTGGAGGCCAAGTAATTTGTCTGGCCGCCCGCGATCAGCTGACTCCAGGTCAAACTATGGTGTGGTGGAAAAGCTCCTGAAGAACTATGAAAAATCAACCTCCTTGCATAGTTCAAAGTTCCATGAAGAGAAGTGGGCATCGTCAGAGTCCGAATTTGCCAATGGCACATGTGAGGCGTTGGGTCATTATTTTGAAATGCTCCAGACAGACCAAGGGAAGCAAGAGCTCCAGAAGAATGTAACCAGGCAGATTGGACTTCATGCCAAGCAAGGCAAAGAGAAGCAGAAATTTCCTGAGGTATGACTTTAGCATAAAATGGATGATTTTATTTTATTATGGTTTTATCCTATCCTTTGCACAAGGAGCATAAACAAGAAATTATTATGATGGCTTTAAAAGTGATTGGACAAATTCATGGAGGGTAATTCTATCAGTGGTTACTACGCACACACACGTGCTCACAGGGGCTAACCAGGTGTGTGTGTGTGTGTGTGTGTGTGTGTGTGTGTGTGTGTGTGTGTGTGTGTGTGTGTGTGTGT